>JBBBVM010000404.1:600000-804557 GCA_037355625.1 Petunia x hybrida | reverse complement strand
CAAATCTCTCAGAACCTTTGAGCATTCAGGGTGCCCCTTGCTAGCTTACGGGGCCTCATCCATGGCTCGTAAGAAGGTCCCACTAACACCAGCTTTCCAGCAAGAATCTCATTAACAACATCAAATATGAGTTTCCTACGGATCTTTTCCTTCGGCTTGGACTGGTTCATCTTTTCATTGCAGAAATCCCCCTTGTTAACTAAAGTGCTTGCCTTGGTTTGTTCCAAGACCAGGAACAGTTCAGGATTGATTGGATGCCCTGATGGATGGAACTGGAAACTTGTTAGGCTTGAGCCAAGATCCCTCAGAAGGAGTCCTGAAGCCAATAGAATTTCTGAAATGTATCTGTGGTCTGGGTTTGTGTTCTCACAGAGAGATGCTATAATCCGTGCGAGCCTCGTCATGGCTGGAGTTCAGTCTCCTGCTTCTGAACTAAATTCTCAATGTTTTGTAATTTTTTTCGATTGATTTCTGACGAGAGACCAGAATTGGTGGCGTCATTCACATAAGTATTAGCTCGATCACACTGTGGCGAACTGGAGAATTTATCAGCACCCCTGCAGCTTTCATCTGTCACACAAATAACAGACGATGAGACAAACAAAAAATATCCAACTTCTTTAACTAAAAGATGCTTATCCTGAATAGTCACGACTATTTTGATCTACAAAAAGGACAAGAGACCCTGCCAGCATAATGGAGATTCTTATCTGATTTTTTTGCAGAGAGATGACAACAACATTAATTTTAGAAGCTTTAATATTTGCAGTTGACATTTACTTTCTTATTAAATTTAGAGCTCTGATCTGTTTAGTGAAAAGGAGATCTGTGTGAAATGCATATATTGTGTATGATGTGGATGGGATCTTGAGCAAGCAAAGCTCTTTCCAGTACATAGGGCAGTGAAACTTGTGATCGGTAATGAAGAAATCGATTTGAGCAGCACTATATAAGGTTTACCACAATTTCCGGTTGTCACAGCTGACACAAGTGACATAACATGAAAGCATAAAAGCCTGAACTGGCAAACTTAACGCACACAAAGAACATATAAATGTACGAAGATGTTGCCTCTTTAGCTTGATACTCCTGTTCGTTAACTCGCATGAAGGGGGCCTTGTATTTCATACTGGTGTACATTGTTTGGCTAGATCCAAAATGGTCTAGAAAACGACATACATGTTCCCTCATAGTGATTACAGTTCTGTAGCTGGGTCTGACACTACCGCTACCCTGTGCATTTGCTTTCGTTGTTCTAGAGCGAAATCAGAAATGCTCCCTATTCCACATCCAAAAGACTTTCTTAATTTCTTTTTCCCTTAGGCTGCCCTTGACCTGTTTCATTCAGAGGTTCACTCTCCCTTCTACTTATTATCCTGTTATATTAATTAGTAAAATTAAGTCGTGACTCAATTGTTTGTATAACCAAGGGACGGTAAAGTGAGTCCAGGTATCCCCCCCCCCCCCCCCCCCCCTTTCCAAAACCAAAAAAAAGAGGCAAGTATTGCCACTTATAGTCACTGAGTAAGTGTTGCAAAGAATCAGCATCAGATGTTCATTCTTCAGCTCACCAAAATCTATAAACATATCCCCAACATGCCATCCACATTAGGTTCTACCGTTTGAGGTGGAATTCTAACAGAAAATAATAAATCTTGTTATTTCCAGTCATATTTACTTATGTGGGTGTTGCTTATAATATCTTCACAAAATACTAGGGGAAAGCAGCACCTTTCATGAGCTTCGGAGTATGCTTCACAGGAGAGGGTGATTCATCTGTATATGCAGCATTGTCAAGAACCGAGACTGGACTTGGATACTCTGGAGCAGGTTCAGATAACAGTTCATCCTCAGACAGCATCAAAGTTGAATTCTGAAATGAAATCTCAGGATTAAGCATGTTATGGTGTGCTTCAAGAACTCTGTATAAAGAAAAAATAAAATGGAAGTTTCTTACCTTCTCTACCACGTCACATCGCAGGTAATTGGGAGAATCAATAGATGAACTCTGGCTGCTTGTCACCTCAAGAGACGCTCAAAACTAGTGACTTCAGAATCCACTTTTGATTCAGTTATTACAGTACCATAGGAGTGACCAGAAATTTCATTATCACGGCAACTCAAATTCCTTGATTCACTTCTCATCTCACTCACGCGGTCATCATTTTGCTGGATATTTGTAATTCTTGGCCTACGTCTTCCACCGGGGGAACTAGCCTCTGTCAGTTGCTTGCCTGACAATCTTCTTGATCTGTTGGAATCAGATGGAGGTGTGGGTGGCCGAGATCTTTTCTCTAACTCCAGTTTATTCTGTTGCAATCTTGGGCTGATGGATCCTGAACTCTTCATTGAGATTGAGGTGCTCTCTTTAGGTAGCTGTTGTGACCTTGTTGAAGTTTGTGTAGACTTTAAAGTTCTTCTTGCTTCATTGGAATTCACTGAACTACTGCCATAACTTGTTCTATGCTGATTTTCTTTAGTAGTTCTGCTAGTAGCATTACCCTTTCTTCCATAGACAGAGTCACCACCATGAAGTTTGGGGAAAGTGGGTAAGCCATCAAGTGGAATCATCGAAGAAGAAGGAATATCAGATTTTTCCACCAACTTTGCTGGCTTCATGATCACTATTGGGGATTCAAAGTTCTTTAAAGAACTTGGCCCTCTCTTTGTTGAAGCAGTCACCAGATCACTCTGCCTCATTCTCTGGTTTACCAGTTTTGCACTCTGTGCAGGACTCGCAAACTTGTGGTGATGCTCTTTATGACCAGTAAAATTTGAACCCTGCTCCTCTTTTTCTGTCTCCAGGAGGCCCTTCACCTGCATTGCTTCCAATATCTGTTTAAGAGCTCTTAGATCCTTGCCTGATTGTGTGAATTCTAGATCCTTCAATCTCTTTTCTATCTCACTGTAAACAGAAGGAAAGGGGTTGGCAGCCTTTACTGGAGTTTTTGTGGTCCTGGATGTAGGTTTCTCAGGCACCCGAGTCCTATCAAGTTGCTTCCATGGTGCTGGTTCAATCGGAAACTTAGAAAGAGGTTTCATAGCTAAATCAGGATTTCTCCACCGAGGAGAAGTAGGCTCTTTCCATAGGTTCTTTGAGGAATTAGAAGTTCGGATAGGTCTGCATGACTCAGATACTTCTGAAGATTTTGGAAAAGAACAGCTTCTTCAACTTGAGAAGAATTGTTCGATCCCATCTTGCTGTCAGTTGATGACACAGCATTAGGTAGTGTTTCCAGACCCATTAGCTTTGCCACAACACTAGGAGGACGAGCCTGAGTTCCAGACGTTTGCAGAGGTGGTGACTTTGCATTGGTATTACCACTATCCTTCTGCATAGATTTTAAGGAAAAGTTAGATTTTGGTTCTGAGTTCAAGCTTCGTACTGGACTCACTCTACTGTCCAAGGAAAGTCTCGGTAGCTCCTTAAGCTTTAGAGTGGATTTGGATATGTCTCGTGATTCTAAGGGCAAATGATTTGTTTCCCTCCCGTCATATGAGAACCGAGGGGCATCTTTTGAGACAGACAATGTAGAAGTATCCTTTGAATGATATGATAATGATCTTGTAAGTTCTCTATGTTCATTTGAGTACCAAGGTGCTTCCCGAAGTTTAGCAAGGACTCTGAGAGATTCCTTAAGATCAACAGGCGAATTCTGCTTCCCATTTGGACCAGAATCATAAGCCCCATCAAAGGTTCTCAAAGTCTGTAACCTTGGGGAATCCCCGGGCTTCAACATAGATTCTGCCACCTCTTCTTTCATTGTAGCTCCAGCTGTGAACCTCTGAGCTTCTCTATTCATAGAATCCTTAACCACATCCCGAATATCAAGAGATTGCCGACCAAATTGAGGGGATGCATTTGGATGGCCTGCAGCTGCATCTCTTGAAGGAGTCTCAGCATAACTTATTCGATCAGAAGCTAAGGGCTCTGGTTGACTTGATTTATTGTAATCAAGAGAAGAAAAAGAAGATGAACGCGAAGAAGAAGAGAATGATGGTCTCGACGATTCTGTAGACACTCTTTGTTTATCTTGCACAGTCTTGTTTGTGTGGTTTTCCTGCAATCAAAAAAGGTACCATCAAGTTTTCAAAACATGTTATTTTTTGAAAGTCAGCTGGCTAATTAGCAGATACGAGAGTCATCAGACACTCGCAGATTTGGGGAGACAAATAACAATTTATAAAAAAAAGGATGAAAAGAACTGCCCAGCTGTTATTAGACATCAATCAGATGTCTTTGCTGTGCAAACAAGTAACTTAGAAACGAACATTTAAATCTTGTATGGGTGGAGTCAATGTCCTTGCCAAGTACATCGAATATGAGCTGTTTGATGTTAATGACGATATAATATTCAAACAGGGGCTTCAATGTCAGATAATTTTCAATCGAGAGAGAGAGAGAACAAGCTAGCACTAACAACTCTTACCATAGCTGCTGATCTTTGGTATATGTTAGTGTACTCCTTTTCAGAAGTCCCACTGCCAATGTGAGAACTGCCTGCAAGAAGTTGGATTTACACAATGTTAAAGCATAAAAATCACAATACATGTGTTAAGCATACAACAAAAACAACAAAGGACAATTACGCCTCAATCCAAGCAAGTTGGGGTCAATTATATGAATCCTCACTGCCCATGTCCTTTGTTCCTTCATTTAAGCTCATCTCATACTAATATATACAAAATAAATATTTTCTAGAAGTTCTCTATATTTTCTTCTGAAAGGACCAAAGAAAACATAAGACTAAAAAAATGATCTTGATACATCATTTGAAGAATCCTGGATATATTTCCTTTGACCAGTAAGGAATTGTGAGACAAGAATGGACACTTTTTAAAGTGATGAAAACCACACTACAATTGAACCAAATGGCAAATTCAAAGTATTGAAATGAGAGCATGGATGAAACAAAGAAAACCTCTTCCCCTCAAGACATAACACCGATAGAAAGATGAACTATTGATTCGCATTTTCAACCAACCCGCGAGCTGTTGGTATAAGAGAAAGTAAACACATTCTACAATTAACCTCTATCTCAAAATTAGAATTGACCACAATGAATTATTACCAGAAGTGAGCCTTTTGGGGCTGTTTCCAATTAAGCGCCTACCGGCATACATACTTTGGCGATCGAATATTTGAAAGATCCCTGTCATACATCCAATTTGTTTTTGCAGATCTTGATTTTCTTCAGTCAATGATTGTAAAAGCTTTGCAGCCATGTTAGTCCCCCTCTTCTTCAACAACCAAAAATTTAAAGTCAAAAACTTTTTTAAACTTCCACTCTTTTCACAACCTAATCAGTGCATCATAACTACTCCATCAATAGATAGTCAAAGTCAAAGCTTTTCTTCATAACACAGCTGGATTCAGCTCTACACCACACAAATTAAAGAAAGAATAATCTAGGCACCATTCTTAAAAACCAATACTTTCCAGCAGCATAAATCAGAGAATACCTTCACACTCTCAATGATTAAAGTTTCACTAACGTGGATGTTTTGTGCACCGGGCTGCCCTTATTTACCTTATTAGATATCAAAATCTTTCTTTTCATCAGCTAGCAACACCCTCTACACCAAGATTTGATTTTTACAACTGATAAACCAAGTTAATGCTTCCTTTTCTTCAATAATTTCACAAATATGCTTGAAATTCAGTGCTTCAACTCCTTGCTAGTAAACAAGAACTCAACTAAGATACCCAAATGAACAAATTAAGTTCTTTTCAGTATATGAAAAATTGCACTTGATTTACTTGAAAACACCACAAAAACTCAAAGAACTCAGTAGCCAAAACTTGTGCAAAAAGCAATGCTAACATAAGTTTGGGAAAATCAAGTACCTTCAGTTCCCAAGAAAGTGAGCATTAGCGCAAGAACTGTAAAGGGGTTATTTATCTCTATAGATCCATAAGTAAAATGTTTTCTTGGAAAGAAAAGAATCAACAATGCAAGAGATTGAAACAAGTACTGTATAGAGAGAGAGAGAGGTAGAAGGGAGGTAACATGTGCTTGACAATGAGTTGCTAGTGTGAGAGGAGTTGGCAACAAATATTAAAGAATTACTTACTGTTTGTCAACAGGTTCGAGCCGCGGAAACATCACCAATGCAGGTAATAAAGATAGTTGTGTGTATTACATCCCTTGAGCTGCAGTCGTTTCAACCTTTTTTGATGAAAAAACGAACACGCAGTAACTAACTTTTGGTGCGATCAAGGTAAATCTCGGAATGCAATAGGCTACAATTAGATATGAGAGGTAACCTGCACTAGACAAGTCTGATGTGACAGGTCCAAACTGGAACAATCCTTCTCCAAACGCAATATAAATACGAAATGTTTTGTATATCACTGTCTTTTTTTACTGATTATTAACATTGGTAAGTAAGAGTAGAGTAGTTAATTTGTACTCCCTCCGTTCTAAAATGGTTGTCCGATTTGACTTGGAGCGGAGTTTAAGAAACGTGGTAAGACTTTTGAAATTTGTGGTCCAAAATAAGTCCTACATAAATATGTGGTTATAAAGCATTTCATTAAGGGTAAAGTAGTAGTTTCAACTCAAAAATATTTTCAAATTTAAAATTATGTCATTCTTTTTAAAACGGACTAATAAGGAAATAGTACTGACATTTATTTTGGAACGGAGGAGTATTAATAATGGTATTAATATATGCTATGATGTGGAGGGAGTATGCAGATGTCCTGCAGTGCATCTTTCCATATGGGTTGATTACATGGGGTGGGTCTAAATATGTCTGCATCCATCCCTCATGTGATGTTGTCAGTCCCTCATGCAGATCTAATTAGCATGGCAAATACCTTTACCTGCCATAAACATGAATCATTTTGCTAAAATTTACTAGTTAAAGTAGTATTTTCTAGTAAAAGTGACAAGGAGGGAATAACATTCTTAAAAATATGATTTCTACTGGCCTAACCATCAACCCATTGTCCTTAAAAATATGAAGTCTATTGGCCTAACAAAAGAAAGAAAAAATATTTTATAAACTAGTATTCATTAAATCTTACAAGTTAGAGAAAAACATTTAGTATTTGATAATAATTTGACAATAATAAATATTTTTATAACTATCTGATAATAGACACTTACACTAGGCTAGCGTTTGTCCATAAAATTTGGGAGGAATATTTCAAAGTTTGATTTTCAATCGCGTTTGTTTATGAAATTTACACAAAATGTTAAGTTTAGTTTCAAATATTATTTCAAATCTCAAATTCTCCAAAAAAGTAGAAATTTGGAAATTCGTCTCCGTTAAAACACTCTAGAGGAGAAAGACTCCAAATTTAAGAGTGAATGCGGAAGTCCATTGAATACGAACTGCTGCCCTATTAGTTATTATTACCCTTGTATGTGTCATCAATGCAACTTTTTTTTATCATGCAAGATTATGAAATATATATATAATTTGTTCCATAAGATCGGCTCCTTAAAGTGTTGAAAGATGATATCTACTCTTTCTAGTTTCTATGATAATTAAAGTAATTGGATTGAGTGTTTCTGCAGATATAATCTTATTTCTAGTTATCATAAAGAACGGGGTGTGTCTAGTGTCTGCTATCGCTCTATCAGTTGGCTTCTATATGATTTTTTCTAACACACATGTGAACAACTCTAGTATTATGTTAGTAGTATTTGTTTAGTTCGGTAAAAAGCTGTCATTTGTTTATGTTAGTAGTAAAACTCATTTTAGTCTTTCACATAAGAAAAAGTAAGGTTCCTAATGAAGCTTCCATACTACCACAATAACTATAGTCCATTCTCACTTAGGTTGGTTATGTAGATGATACAACAACATATTTAGTGATATTTTACAAGTAAAATCTGGGTAGAGAGATATATGCAGACCCTCCACCTGAGGTTATTTTGGATAGACTCTTGGCTAAAAGAAAATATAATTATGAAAAATGCAGGAAAAGCACGATAAGAATGCCATTGCAAAGAGATTATCGACATAAAACTTAAAGATAACTAAAGAAAACACAAAACACCAATAACAATAAAAACAGAATAAAATCAAAGTAGCAAAATATACGGATAATACTAATGCTAATATGCTTAGAAATCGCTCGAGTACTATCTAACATTTTACCTGAATCCTCCACTTCCACTCTTTCCTATCTAGGGTCATGACCTCAGTAATCAGGAAATGAACCATGTCCCGTCTAATCACCTCGCCTCAATTCTTCTTCGGTCTGACTCAACCTCTTCGTAGACCCATCACTGTTAACCCCTCGCACCTCCTTATTGGAGCATCTCTGCTCCTCCCCTTCACATGATCATGTAGATTGTTCAATATATTTTATGTTATTGAAAATTGCAATTCAAAAAAAAAAAAAAACTTTTTAAGTATATGGTCCAAAATTTAATCATTCCAGCATATTGGTACATGTGTTGCACGCAAGGATTAGGATGAAAACAATTTACAAACATGCACAATATCTAGTCCCTGTTAGAATGAATGAATGGAAAGTAAATCAACTCTGGTAGCCAGTTTGGTCATACATCCCACTTAGTAAAATGAAGTTGTCAGAGTAAATAAGGCCAACTTGCACAAGAAGCGAGCAGACTAACTTGATTTATTAATTTCCATATGACATAAAATAATAAAAATAAACAAAAAAACAGATCGGAAATCTAGATTAAAAAGTGTCCCGTTTTCTTTTTAAAATTTTATATTTATCTTTGTATAACAATGCCTCAATCATGGGATATGGACAGCCTAAGAATGCAGCGCCACACATTTATACAAAAAAATTGGCACAAACTTAAATGGTAGGCCGATACTAATAAAACCGCTCTATCTTGTTAGTACTTAATGGTTCTTTTCCTTGCCTATCGTATGTAGGGGTGTTCGCGGGTTGGTTTTTGATTAAAATCGTAATCAAACCAATATAATCGGTTTTTCAATTTTTAAAACCAAACCAAACCAAATAAAAGTTATATCCATCGGTTTGGTTATTGTTGGTTTGATTTGGTTTGGTTCGATTTTATCGGTTTTTGAGAAACAAAATAACAATGAAGATAATAAGAATGATAAAAAGAATTTTTTCTAAAAAATAAATGATAAATATAATTTTTCCTAAAAGTGAATGATAAAGAGAACTACAAGTATGCGCTTAGTCTTATAGTATGTTGAAAAACTTGAAATTTTAACTTAACTACAACTAAAATATTGCACTCTTGCCACTACAGCAAATCCTGGGGCAATTGACTATAAATATTTAGAACAAAAGAAAGAATTAAAGCAAATTTATATTTAGACGATGTTTCTGCTTTCGTATGTCATGACTCATATATCAAGTTGAATATGCAATGATTACGGAAAAGAAGATGTCAATACTAGAATTTGCTTTGCCTTTAAACTTTATCGGTGCGTCTATATGTCTGTGAGTTTGATTTTTTACCGAATTTAATATAATTATAAGCTTATTGAGTGAATTGGACTCCTTGGACTAAATGAGTTGGTTTCTTTTTAAAATGGTCTTAAAAGTTAGCCACTCCTTTGACTAAATGAGTTGGTTTCTTGTTAAAATGGACTTAATAAAATCTAATAACATTTAACCTACTACAAAATTTATTAAAAAATATCTAAAATGCTTAAATTATATTATAGAAATATTATATTAGTATATATAATTTGTCGGTTCGGTTTGGTTATTTTTTCGGTTATTTTTCATAAAAACCAAACCAAATCAAATAATGTTGATTTTTAAAATTTGAAAACCAAACCAAACCATATCCAAAAACGTATCGATTATTTTAATCGGTTTGGTTTGGTTTTCGGTTTAGATCGATTTTTAATCAAACCGTGAACACCCCTAATCGTATGTATAAACTTTTCGTACAAACCAAAAACTTATACTCCCATTTTCTTACTGTCTTTTAAGGTTTTTGCATATTCTATAATAAGTTCATAGGAGTATATAGTAAGGCCTTTATATAACCATCATCAATTGCAACAACACTTTCACTATAACAATTTATATAACCATCATCAATTGCAACAACACTTTCACTATAACAATCAACTTATATTTGGAATCGATTTTTCATGTTATATTATGTTGTGCTATTATAGCAGTAGTTATAACAGCTGAAAAAAATTCTTACAAATGCTATATATCATTATAGAAATGTCTTTCCTGTAATTTTTTAATCAAACGAATATCTGTCTAAATTATGATTTATCTGATCTAGAGTAGAATTAAATATTTCACTTAATTAACACTTATACCTTTACTGGAATAGTAACAATACATTTTAAAACAATTAATTTTAGAAAGAGAATAAATTGTAAACAAATTTAATTTACCAAAAAAAATAAGTATTACTATTGTGAAGAGATAAATAAAGGCTAATTTAACCACATACCATAGCAAACACAGCATGTGAAGGTGTTAAATAAAGTGTTTGTTTTTTCAATCTTTTAGCTTCGAGTCTTTATTACTCCTAAAGAGAGGTGTGAGACGCAATATGTACTCCCTCCGTCCCAAATTAGTTGTCGTTTTTAGCTTCTTCACGCCCATTAAGAAAATCATTAAATATAGTGTGTGTTTTACTATGTTACCCCTATTTAATGTTTGACTATTAAATTTTGTTGAGAATTTTTTTAATTACTAAGGGTATAGTTGGAAAAGACTAACAATTTTTGTCTTGAAATCCTAAAGCGACAACTAATTTGGGACCACCATTTTTCCTAAAACGACAACTAATTTGGGACGGGGGAGTAATAAGAACGGAAATTTAAGTACGCAGTAACTATTAAAGATGAAGTTAAGGCTAATTAATTATTGTCTGTTTGACCCGTACAAGCTGTGGAGGAGTGAATAGCTAATAAGTTCTCTAGTTAATTAAACCCTTCTCCCATTGAATATATTCAAAACTCAGTTAATGAACTAGTATTTTCGGGTGATTTTCAAAATTTTGAATTATTTTATAACTATGTCTGTATTCTTATAATTTACAAATTAGTTTGATTACCATTTATATTGTTCAAAATAAGCATCGCTGAAATATTTAAGACCAATCATTGGACCAAGAAATATGTGAGAATGATTTGGAAAATTTTAAAACATAGAGAGGTTTGACTCGTTATATAATATAACTTTGATGATTTCGAACAATTACACTAGGAAAACCCCTAAAGAGAATGATGAAATTACATCCATAATTTAAATTCTAGAGGCTAAAGTCACCAAGACAAATAAGAGACGGATAAAATTATCTCCAAAATCTTGAAATTACGAGGAATAAGTCACAAAGGAAAAAAACATATTGAAAGGAAAAGCTAAAGGAGAAAATTAGTGATATAAATTTTAATGGTTATCCGATATTAACTGATGGTTACTGATCATTATTGAAAAAGGTACTGTGTCTTTGTTCATCCTAGCTAAGGATTCTTTTTATACTTTTTAACAAATTCGATGGCAACAGTCTTATTTTTTTGATAGTATGTATAAGAGCCATTTCTCAACTCTACTGCTAAGGAGATTAAGTACTGCAATTTGTAAATTTGATCAAAACATGAACACTTAATTGTGAAGAGTAGTGAAGACCCATTTTTCTCTTAATTGTGAAGGTACTGTGTCATATTTTTTTTTTTCATCTAAAAGAAATTACTATGAGAGTACAAAGTTGACTACGTAACAAAGATTGGATGACGATTTTCCGTTGCATGCACGGCTTCTCTTTTGGCGCGTACGTAAGTGCACTCTTACGTACGTTGCATGCAAATCATTTACTTCATTATATGATTTTTTTTTGTTGGTAAATACTTATATTATAATTTATTTACTATAACAAGTGATGTTATATATCTTTGTCACAAGAATCATTTCCAAGTTTTGCTTTTTCTTGTGCTTTTGCCTTTCTTGAATATGAACAAAAGCAATGGAAATAAATAACCCAGCTACTATATATATCATAAAAAGAAGAGAATTCAAGATATGGACTTATGGAGTAAGAAAATTATTCTTTCCGCATATGATCCTGAAACAAAAAGGTACATTATTGTATTTTTGGGAGGAGAATATGTACATTTAAAAAAGCAAAGTGTACCAATATTCTTCTGCTATACTAAATATCTTAATTTTATTAATTGTACTTTAAAATCATCCATCTTCATGATTCTAGAGTTCTAGCCGAAGTATACAATCGAGGCTAATATAAACCATAATCAAAAGTAGATGGACAAAATTTGGACCATTTTCCCCTAAGCATTTTGATATGTGGAATTGACCAATTCTATGTCGAAGTTATGTTACGCTAACGGTTAAGGCAAATACAGATGACCAAAAATATAATAGGTGAAAGTCATTTACACCCTCCAATTTTGATTTAAAAATCAAATTCATTCCCCAACTATAAAGAGTAATCATTATACCCCTTTATTTCAATAGACTTTCGAAAATACCTACTTTACCCTCTAAGTTTTCAAAACTTTGTATTTTTTCTTCTTCATTAATATCATAATATATTTTATTATATGTCATACCCATTAACGAAGAAATATTATAACCGAAATTTTTTTTTAAAAAAAAAGAGTGAATAATAGTCAAATTAAAGCATATAACTTAATGATTGCAATAATTAAATAAATGAGCAGAATAAATATTAAAATATTTAACATAGTAAATGAATAAATATTTCGAATTTTTCCCTTCTTAAAAAGTAAAACCATTCAGAAATGATACCTAAATATTTCAAATCGAAAGAGAAATATTTAATGCTTAAGTTTTAAGAGAGTCTCGGGCTTTGACTTTGTATCGCTCATTGATAAATTTAGCCAATTATAATTCGCGTGTCGCACTTGTGAAAACCCATATGCAGATTTCTACTAAAAATCACCCCATTGGTATTTCATCTTTCCTTTACCACTACTTTTAATACACCAACTTTTTTTAAATATTGTTAGAAGTACAATGGAAACCTAAAATACAATGGGAAAAGAATAAAATTGTGGTCCACGACCACCCAACCCTTCCCAACAAACCATATTTGTACTTTGTACCAAAACACCACATAATATAAATTAATTAAGCTAATTAGCTAGGAAATTCTTATTATATCTTACCTTCATTTATCTTAATTTGACAAGAAATTAATGTCAGTATATTAAGTAAGACAATTATATTAGTTCTTTTAGCAAATTTTGATCATGTCAACTCAATGGTAGCATGTGCAATTCTACTTTTAAAATGGGTAGTTAAGATGTTGACTGACCTTTCATTAGCAAATACTGTAAACAT
Organism: Petunia x hybrida; assembly: GCA_037355625.1. Classification (NCBI taxonomy): domain Eukaryota; kingdom Viridiplantae; phylum Streptophyta; class Magnoliopsida; order Solanales; family Solanaceae; genus Petunia; species Petunia x hybrida. Next base: position 791,284 of record JBBBVM010000404.1, on the reverse strand, counting down.
TAGTACTCTATTATATTTCTTTCATTAGCAAATAAAGTTTGATGACTATCGTTCAACAACATTAACAAATTCTAAACTAGAGTAGAAATCAGAACCATATGCAGCAAGAGTGTCGAGCGCATGGATAATTTGTAGAAAGTGTGGATTTTGCATTATGATCCGTGGCATTATTAGAAATTTCGTTAAGAGAGTACAAATTTATACTCTTATTTTAGGTAGACCATAAATATTTAAATCACTCATGATAGTAGGCAGGGCGGAGCTGCCTTTGCTCAAGGAAGTTCAATTTACCTCTTTCATTAAAAAATTATATTGTAATTAAAGTAAAAAATAGCATTTTTATTGTATATATAAGCTATTGAACTCCTTTGAAATAATGAAAAATTCAAGTAAATTATAGTGAGTAAGGGGGTTCAAAAAAAACTTTAATATCACAAGTTCAAATTCAAAATGTGATATTTGAATCTCCTTACATAAAATCATGACTTGGCTAGTAATAGTAGGTTATATATAGTTCTGTTCCAATCATGATGAAATAATCTTAATGTGAGTATATATCAAGGCAAAAAAGAAGGAAAAAGCTGATATTGATTGAAATGTAGAGACAAGAGACAGAGAGGTTTGAGCAAAGGGAAATGGATGATATCACATGCATAAAGTGAAGAAGCCACATGTGGGGTGCTACAAGCAATAACAACTAACCATCTCAATCATCTTAGCCCATGTTCTAAGCTACATTTCTTTCAATCCTACCATGCTTTGATTGCAACATAATGCCCAACTTTTTCTCCCAAACCTTTACTTTACAAACATATAAAAATCCTAGTGTAAAGTGACATATCATGAGTTAATTAAGTAAGATTATTTTTCACCTAAGGTTGGGCCTCAACCATCCAAACTCTATCCAATCCAATCATTAATGTGCAATCCTGAATTTGTGAGGCCCATTGTTCAATATCTACAAGTTTATCAATTGAGCATAAGAGGTACTTTACAAAGTATTTTGTCATTTTTCTTCCAAGAAAACAAGAAAAGACAAAACCTACTCATTAGTGATAATTTCTTGAAAGCAAAAGTTATTCTATTAAACTTTTGACTACAGTATTTTTCAAGTAAAAACCTACCTTTTGCTTTTTGCTGCGGACTACCAAACTTCTAGACCTAATTGTTGGATAGTAGTTTAAGTATCATCAACATCCACTTTTTATAAAGCCCTGGATTTTGTTACTTTTTTGGTCATAAAAAAGGGGGTCATGTACGTGTAATAAATGTAATTTTGTAAGCAAGAGAGTTTTATCTTATTTTTGTGGGACTTGCATTAAATAGTAATTCATGCATCACCTTTTGTAGTCATTGTGAAAGCAACTAAATTGACAACCCAAAGTTATTGTACCCGTGACTAAGGGACTATATTGTGGTAAAGGAATAAGAATTTTGTGGTTATAGATTACTGCTAATAAAAGGATTTGTCAGTTGATGAAATACAAATGAATGCAATTGAGCTTGCCAGATCATAAAATAAACCAAATCTAATGCACATGGACAAGTTGATTGTAATTAGATACGAAATAACTTCATTAATATGAGTTGGTTTAGATGAAGGACAAGTCACCTAAAAGTGTTATCTCATCCTAACCACAAACACACATTTACACTATCCTGAACTTAGATTATTGGGTTCTTCATAGCTGTCAAAATGACCCAACTATGGACCACGACGACCAATATTTGGTTGATTATCATAATTGGGGGCTCAATTTGGTCTGTGCTTCCACAAATGATAAGTATAAGTTTTATAGTTTTATTTTTGTTTTCTTACTTTGTGGGTGGTGGGAGGAAAATAATGATAACAATAAAGCAATTCTAAAGTTGGTTAAGTCACATGCAAACATATGGTTGGTATATTCAATTATATTAGGCTATAGCTTCTTAATAATGAAATATAATAGCATGAGTTGGATTTTCTTGAAATATACTCTAATATATTTCAATTTTGAGCTGAAATGTTGAATAGACATAAAATATAAGGGGGGTTAAGTTGTAAGATTGGTCTAGACTAATAAATTCTAACTACCCTCATTAGAGAATAGAGAGAGATCGTGATGTTGACAGTGACGAGGAAGGTGAGGAACTAAATCTTGAATTCAAGGGGCAAAACGTTAGCTACTTTGTCAGCCATTATTGCAGCTTGCTTTGCTGTTGCACGGCACCAGTCTGGAATATAAGTTGCAAATATAACCAATGTCTATCAACTACTCCGACCCCTCTCCTACCCATAATCTAAAAAGGTTATTTGCATCAGGCATAGGGGGCATTTATACCAAACCAAACATGTCTTGCATCTTCACGTATCTAAAGTGACTTCTTAGCTGCTGAATGGAAGTGTTTAATTTGTTATAACAACACTAGGTGCAAGTACGTATTTATACTCCGAGTCACTCTCCTTCCAAAGTAAAAGAAGGAAGCATAAAATGAGGGTTGCCAGAGGGAATGTGAAGCTGCCTTTTTTTAATTTTAGGCTTCGTACAAATGCATTTAATGGGTCTGAAAAGGAGGGAAACGAAACATAGATAACTTAAGTGCCAAATATTGATGTCTTTGTTTAGATACATAAATTGCATCTTTTAGTTCTTCCTTTGTTCAGAAAGTGTTTATATATCTTTACAATTGAGAATATTGTTGAAAAACATATGGTTGCACAATGGAGCTAGTACTATAGAAGAAAGCTAGACAATAAGGTAAGAATTTCTAAGTTCCACACAAGTTGCAGGATGCAGACCCAGTATAAAACAGGAGCCTGCATGATCTCAGAGAGTAAAATAGCAATAACTTGCCCATGATTTACAGCTTGCTCCTAGAATATGTTTGGCTGGGCCAGAAATGCTTGTACAGAAGCTGATGCTGCTGTATTCACGAACTGCAACAAAAAGCTTTTCTAGAGCCAAGAAATTAGTTAAGAAACAAAAAAGAAAAAAGAAAAATCGCCAAAATCAAGCATTCCACCCAACATTGATAAGTCTAGAATCTGTTAGAACGAGGTTTGGATCTGCATGTAGCTGCTTCAATAGTCTTGCAACTGTAACGCCAAGATACATTCTTCTCAGAGATTGGCGTTACAGTTGCAAGGTTACTGAAGAAGCTACATTCTTCACAGAGATTGATCGTTGAACGAATGGATTACTCTCTACACACTTCTGAACAATTTCGGCCATGCACAGCCCTTCAAGATGAACACATAGATGACCCTCCAGCCCTGCCGTGGATCAGCAAAACAAAGCTTATTTAATCCTGACAGTGTTAGATTGGTTATAATACTACATCATTAGAAAATAGAAATAGATTGGATACAATACTATTCAAGTCACATTTTCATGACTCACAAAGAAACTCCAAATTTACCATCAATATCTTATGAAGCTAATGTTACATTCAATTTCAATGGATGAAAAAAAGGCACGAGAAAGGACTAGCAACAATGCCAAAAAGATTATTCTCCAGCATCGAAGTATGCTGGAGCATTTTGCTTTGAATTGGGATAGATCTCAGTAGTGTTTTGTTCAGGGTAAGTACTAGGTTGATGTAGCGTATAGCTGCTCTGTCTAGTAGACAATCCCGTGAGTCTTCTGAAAATTTGTTCAAAGGATTTTTTTTTAATATGGAATTTGTTCAAAGGATTATATTACCTGCTTTACAGGGTTTTCACCCCCTTGTACAAGTTGAGTAGGTAGTTTTACTTTAAAAAAAAAAGGGAAAAGACTATGGATTGAATTCCAGATATCATACAAAAAAGACGGTCCTTCAAATAACGACAATTGAGCTCATGAAACAGACTCTAAAGTGATACACTCCTTCAAGTCACAACAACAAAAGAACGAAGATGGCCAAAATCTGCTGAACCCCAACTATCATACAACAAAGGCATAAAGATTCTTTGAAAAAAAAAGTGGGCAAAAAGAAAGTCTCTTCATCTAAAAATAACACATGCACAAATTAGTGACATATCCCTATGCAATCATTTTACACCCATTTGCTACCTGACCCTAAATGCAACCACAAAGGTTGTTTTTGTTCAATGCATTTTTGAAGTTTAGAAACAACAATCATTAGATGGAAACAACAAAGTTCAAATGCATGTAATCCTCTCAAATTATTAGCTCATAACCCATGAGTGGGGTGATCATAGATAGCTTCATAAATGCTATAGAAAGACATAAGGAACATAATGCAACAGAAGAACACAGCATATAAAGAAAACAATCGACTGTGCGTCTGTGCCCATACAAAAAGACCAACATTAAATAGAACTAGATTTATTCATGCTTTTTCACTTAGACCTGATTATTGTTCTAGGTAGACATAATTTCTGATGACCAACCGCATTGATATAATTATTTCCCTAATCAAAATAAAATTTCTAGGACCAAATGATCTCCAGATTTAAGCAACCAGGCATGTAGCGATGCTTGCCAACAAAAGAAAATATCCTTTAATATCCTTTCTCTGACCATGCACTTACAGCGCTATCATTCTTAACAGTACATTAAAAACCAAACATCACAAGACTTTCTTTTTGTTCCCAGTACTCTCAGACCCAGGTTTGCAGGCTTGCACTGACTGTGATTCATGATATTGAGGAAAGACAAATGCTTTCCCAAGAAAAGAGAATTCTTTTCCTTGGTATTCACAAACAGAAAATCAAGAACCAACTCCACATTTCTTCTGAAAAATTGTTTACCACATGCATAAATATGCTTCCACATATAAACTACTTCAATAATCAAATACACAATTTAGGATTATACCTTGTTCTCGATGACCATACACCTACATTAAAGCTCTCGAAGCAGAATTGCAGAAAATCATCATAATAGGGCCTTCGAAAACTGGTATGACAGATGATAACTCTGAGTTAATCTTTTTTTTTTTTTTTTGAATGGTAGATAGTATCTATAAGAGATAAAGTATACTTCAGAAATTAAATCATTTTCCGAACTCATACCTGCTTCCCCTGAGGCTTTGAAACTATAAAGAACATGTCAAAAGGGAACAATATTGGCAAGGAGTCCATTGCTGGTATACTACTTGCAAGACCAATTGAGTTCCTTCTCCTCTTCCAGCAATATGTTATTAGTACTATTGCTCTTGTATCTGCCCGCTCCTCGTCTCGGTTACAAAATCATTAACCCCCAATATACTCGATGCTTCAACAGGCAAGGTGATCTCGACTTAGTGGACTTTATTTTGCCCTCCTGAATTACTACATCCTCCACAGTTGCTAATATACTGCTTGCAAGAGCAACAGAATTCTTTCTCCACTTCACGTATTGTTTTATTAGCATGCATGGTCTTGAATATATATGTGGACTCCTCGTCTCAATTGAAAAATCACTAACCTCAACAAACTCACTGCTTTCAGCAGGCAAAGTGATGCCTATGATATTGGATTTTGCTTTGCTCTCTCGAACACAGTATCCTCCAGGATTGCTGGTATCTGCTTGCAAAAGCAATAAAATTTCTTCTCCTCTTCCAGAAATAGGTTATTAGCTATCTTGATGTGGGATATATTTTTGGATTCGCGTCTAAATTAAACCATTAACCTCGATAAACTTAATGCTTTCAACAGGCAAAGTGAGTGACGTCTACCTTAGGGGCATTTGTTTTGCCTTCCCAAATCACAACATCCACCACAATTGCAGGTATGCTTCTTGCAAGAGTAATAAGATTTGTTCTCCTCGTCCTGCAATAGGTTATTATAACTCTTGATAGTCGACTCCTTGTCTAAACAGCGAAATAATTAACCTCAATAGGCTCACTGCTTTCAGCAGGCAAAGTGATGCCTATATAAAAAAAAAAAAAAAAAAAAACTCTCATCACAATTGGCAACTTGAAAGACAGATTTCAAATCCAAAGTAACAGAAAAGCGCTCCTTACACATGTCAATACACCTACCACTACCGGTTTTAACACCATCTAGCATCACTAAAGTCAAAGGGGTTACGCCCACCAGTTTCTACTTCTACTTCACATCTATTCTTAAGCAGCGCAAGCTAAGTTACAATTGCTTATCGCAAAATTACAATTGCTTATCGCCATCTATTCTTAAGCAGCGCCATCTATTTTCAATGGACGATATTTTCTCTCCAGGTTATTTATCCTGTCTTTTCACCTTAGCTCTGGACTCAAATGCACGAAACGATTTCTTAGTCCTGAAACTCAGTTTGATATATTCAGATGACCAGTGATGAGTGATGTGAGTTCATTTCTAGGCTCATAATCCTCAATAAAGCATGGGCAATATCACTTATCGAAAAAACACAACAAAATTAGCTCTCCTACTTAAATTAGTAATGAAGCTACATATACATGAACAAGTATGTGCAATATATTGAACAATTTCAAGAATAAAGCAAAGTTCAAGCCAATAAAACAAAAAAAAAAATTACACAAACCGAGCATGATGTCAGCAAAATGTGAAAAAATAGAGAAATGACAGGGGATCAGGGTACCTGAAGCATATGACGAAACCGTGTGAAGAAGGATAGAAGAAAATGGGGCTTACTTTTGGTATTCCAAGGGACTGTCGAGGGTTTCAGAATAATATTTCAATAAATTTCACCCGGTGTCCCCAAAATTAACTGATTTTGAGAGTTCATCCGTGTTTAAATACTCTTTTAGCAAAATAGCCTGTCTTTCGTCAATATACAACACTTCAACTAATACGAAAGAACGTGGGAAAAGGTTAAAGACAATTGTTGCCTAAACAAGAATGTCAACCCAATTGTTGCATCGACAACACTTCAAGTCAGTTGGAAGAATATGAAAATACTTGTAAATTTATAACGTGAAGTGTTGCTTACTGAGGTCATTTTACTAAATCATTTTTAAGTAGGAACAAAAAACTATAACCAATGATAAAGAATACATGTAGTGGATTTTTTTGAATTTTTTTTTGCTCCGGACAATAAAACTCAACAGTCACGAATAGTTTATTTATCACTTATTCACTTCACTTCTCTTCTCTAATCTCTAATCTAATCTGTAGGTATGTATGTTTACTGGTGCTTGCTTCTTAAAGCTGATGCTTCATAAATCTGCTAAGTGTTAGGCGACACTTATTTAAGTGGAAGCAGCATACTAAGAGTAATTGTTTTGTCAAATTTATTTACAAGGAATCGAACTAGTAAACCGGACTAAATCAACCAATTCGAATTAATATTATTTTGGTTTCTAATATTTTCAAACCAAAAATCAAAAAATCGAACCGAAATTGTTCAAACTGAATCGAACAGACCGAACGCCCCCCCCAGTTACAGCGTCCTAAAGTGGTCGATGACAAATTTTCGTCGAAAATTTATTATGTATATAGGTCAAATATCATTTATATGATGATAAGAAAAAAGATTATTAACAAAATTTAAATGAGGATTAATCCCTACTCTCCCGTATAAGTTAACCACCTCTTGACGAAGTGAACCATTTGACTTTGGGATAATTACACTAAAAGACAAGCAAAAGACGAAAATTACCAAAAAATGACCCATATTTTCGAATCTTACCCGAGTTGTCACCCTTTTCCCGAGATAGCAATCGCCACAAATTTATACAAGTTTATACAATTTTATACAAATTTATATACATGTATAAATTTGTATAACTTTGTATAAGTGTGTATACGGGAGTGAATAAATATGTATATTAAAGATGTTTATATGAATTTTTATTTTTTTGTGTATATTTTTGTATTTCTCTCATTGCTACACATTTATATATGTATATTCATGTATAATTTATTTTCTGGGGGGAGATTTGTGTGTATAAATTTGTCCAAAGCAATGATTTAAATGCAATAAACAACATAAATTCAATAAAATACAAAAAAGTAACGACACCACTGACGGGAGAGGGTGTTTGGTGGCGACTTAGTGGCTGGGGAGGAGGAGATTTGGTTGTTAGGGTATTTTTATGAAGGAGTGCTAAAATTTGTAATTTTAGGGTGGGTGCTATGCATGAAAAAAATATATGGCCTCTTATTTGTAATTTTGGGTAGTGGGCTGCCTATTTTTGGAAATTTCTCTTTTATAGTATGAATTCTCAAACATCATATTAGACGTATTTTATAAAATATATACACAATATATCTAGTTTCATGTGGAAAGTATGGGTTCCTGTAAACCTTCGATTAAAGGTCAGATCTGCCTTCAGCAGAGAGATTACAAATTTACGTCAATTCAATAATTTAATCTTAGTAAAACCAAATATTAAAGTGCAATTACATACTTATTATGTATTCCATCTATTTTAATTTATGTGATAATATCTTGACTGGTATGAAATTTAAAAAAAACAAGATATCTGGTACTTTTGTCTTCAACATGCTGATAAGAACATGTCATTATAAAGATAAAATTCAAATATACAGCTTTAACGTTTTTGAATTATAAAATATGTCACTATTTAAAATAAAACTAAAGAGTGGCACGTAAAATGAAACAAATGAAATATGGCTTAAGGATCATAAATTAGTACTAATAAATAGTTTTCTACCAAAATAGGTGTCATGCATTTATTAATTTGATGTAATAGGAGTATATGATGTGAGTAGGATTATAATTCAAATTATAGTGTCACATGTTTGAGCATTACTGGTCTAGTGTTGTTCTCTTATTTAAACAGTCGTTCGTTATTAAAACTTAAAAAATATCAAAATTTGGCATGATTTAAGTATTCATCATTAATTAGAGTTCAGAGGTCTCGGTCGAATTCGAGCTTTGGAATTGGACTCAACATATCGTAAGCGACGCGTTATCCAAAATATGGGACTTCATAGCGTGAATGTAGATTAGTTAAACTCAAAAAGAGTGCAGAACATTGGATGTGCAAAAAAAAAAAATTCCTATGTTAAAAACAAAATAAATACAGTAATAAAATGATAAGTACTACCGAAAAAAAAAGCAGAAAAGCTCTGTATGTGCGAATCTTGTATAGAGACGTTTCACAAATCACTTTAAACTCCTTTACAGAATGAATTTAATTACCAAAACAGGAATCACGTGGCTAAAAAGACAATAGGACAGGGGTCAAAAAAATCTTCTTAATAATTTTACAAAAGCGACCTCCAATTATAACGTAATTATTTGCACAAACAGTCCAGGCATTGCAAAAGCAGGCACCCACTAGTAACCGAATACTGTTTACAGATATTTGATTGGAGAATCAAATTGCAGCGCTGCTATTTGTTGTACCTTTTTATAAAGCCCTACTTCTCGTCACACAATTTCTCTCCACAGATCTGATCCCAATTACTCATTCAGGTACTTTCTCTTTCTATCTCTAATTCCAATTCATTAAAATGTAGTACCATATACATTTGCACTTACACCCTCATTTTTTTTTGTATAATGTTGAATTTAATTTATGCTGTAGCTGTGGATCGGCGTTTTGGTTGAACACTAGTTTTGGATCTGAGTTTAAAATGCTGTTGCTATGACGAGGTTTAAGTTTTAGCTATTTCTATAAAATGAAATGAAATGTATGCGTCTATATACGCGTGTGCGATGAGCATTGGCTGACTGATGTTTCATGTCACTCTCAAGAGGTGGAAACAGCCACTGATAGTTGTATCAGGTTGGGGTGCGGCCCTTCCCTGGATCCTGAGTGACCCCTTTAAAAATGAAATAGAAGTAACCGATTAAAATCCAGGAATTGACGCCCAGTAGCCTTTTGGCCGCGCTTAAAAGACTTATAACTTTTAGTCCCCATCGCTAGAAGTTGTTTGACACTTATGGTGAATCGCTAGGACTGGCCAGGAACTTTAAGTATTGAGTTCCTGGCCGGGCCTGGCAATTTTCCAGGTGTGTCTGGCGCCTTCTGGCGCTTGGGGCTAAAAGTTAAATGACTTTTTAAGGGGGTATAAGTGTGGTGCGAAAGTGTCCTATTTCTGTGAATCTCCCCTGATTAATTTGACAGAATAAAGGAATAGTTTGAGCCGACAGTCGTTACAAGTATTGTTATTGTTGTCAGTCGTGTTGTTGTGCGATGTCCTTGTTTTGGAAAATTTAAGCTAAACTTGCAATTAGATCTCAGTAAACTAATGTGGATTCTGCAATATGCATTGTTATAATGTGCTGGGGGATTTGTTTAATATGTATTTTTGGTGTACGGCTCCAGTTCCTTAGTTGCAAGGTTTGCTTGCTTAGTGCAGCATGTTATATGGTTTCAGTAGATGGCTGGGTCAATTATCAATGATAATGTTTAATCTGGCCGAAAGAAAGAAAAGATAATACAGGAGTGTAACTAGTATAAATGGATGCAAAAGCTATGACTTCTCACATCATAGATTCTGATAGATATGAGTCTCAACGTATGCAACTATTTCATTATTATGTATCGACATGCGTCTTAATCTTACAAATTTATATGTATGAGTGTCTATTCATATTATTATGCTGCTCAAGTGATGTTGTAATCTTAAATTGTTGTCACATAATTACCAAGTATTGCATTCTCTTTGTGATTTCTTAATACGGTTGCTTAGTTACTTAGAGGGCAGTTCATAGAAAGAGAGAGGTTATATACTGATGTGTTGGAATTCGAAATGTAGAATGCTCTTATAACTCTTTACCTGAGCTTTTCTCACCTTTCAGCTTGTTATGAACCTGGAGCAATCTGTTTATACTAAAGCCTTATATGTGATTCCCTTAATCCTTTTCATTATACATGTCATACTCATACATACATATCGTTCATCTTATAAGGTTACAGGTAGAGTGGGATGGGTCGTCTTGCTTATTTGTTCCTTCAGATGTTCTTTTTTACAGTGTCTTGTATATTTGATATTCTTAAGGTGTATATTTTCTGAGAAATGTGTGCTCTGCTGCTTTGTGCAGAACCTAGCATTTCAAAGTTGAGAGATCATGGGTCGTGGAGTCAGTAGTGGTGGAGGACAGAGTTCCCTCGATTACCTTTTTGGAGGTGGTGAGGCTCCAAAACCTACTAACACTAAGGTAGAAGCTCCAAAGAATCAGGGACCTACTACAAGTGATCCACAGAAACCTACTGCACCAGCTGCTGATGTTAATAAGCAGATTCCAGCTGGCATCATCCAGGGGAGGAATGCAAATAACTATCACCGTGCAGATGGACAAAATACTGGGAATTTCCTCACGGTATGGGCCAGATCTTTTTGCTTTTAAAGTCAGTTTTAGTACTTAGTCGCAGATTACTCTGTCCCCTCCTACTTATTGGTTTTGTTCTTTATGTTTCTCATGTCTTGATCAAATGAATTAGTTTTTGAAATGCATAACCCTGATATTCCTTATAAAAAAAATGAATAGTTTTTGAAATGACTGCCTTCACTAGGTGAATTTGATTTCTTATTTTTTCTGAAGAGAATTCTTTCAGTTCTCTATTTTAGTGCAGTACTATATGTTTCTTACGTCTATCTGAAACAGCCTCTCCACCTTGGTGGGGGGTAAGGACTGCTCACTCTCCCCAGACCCCACTTGTGAGATGACACTGGGTATGTTGTTGTTGTACTACTATATGTTTCTTACATTCATGATTCTTTCACCTGCATCAGTTCTTGCTGCTTTAGTAGTAGCTGTAGTTTTACTTACCTTCTTTCAAAAAAAAAGTAGTAGTAGCTGTAGCACCCTGCTTACCAAATAGGTCGGTCCACTGAAGCCTTTAATGGTATAGCTTTCTTTATTACCTTTTTACCATTTTATAGGAGGGTAATCGAGGACAGAAGCATTTTTTAAAAAAAAATAAATCTGAAGGAAGTTCTTTTCCATACATTATTTAGTTCAGTGCTACGTGCTTCTTGCATTCTTAATTCAGTCACATCACAGTTGTATCAGTTGCTGCTGGGCAGCAGCACTTCCGCCTTCCCAGCAGGGAGTCTAAGCTGTATGAGATTGTTCCTGTCATAAGCTTTCAGGAGGGGCATTATCATCCCCTTCTGAAGAGAATTTTCATCTAGCGCAGTTACATATTCTTCGTGTATTGCTAATTCCATCACTTCATATTCCCTATTTGTTGTCTAGCTGACAGGGTTGTATTATTTGTCAATTAAATGTCTTCAACTTGTTTGTTTCCAGGATCGCCCATCTACCAAAGTGCATGCTGCCCCAGGCGGTGGATCTTCCTTGGGTTACCTGTTTGGCGATGGCAAGAACTAGTCTCTTCTGCTCAAGATGAAAGTGTGCATTCATAAAAAAAAGAATGTTGAGGACTGCTGTTACTCTATGTTGGTTTACTTTGTGTCTGGTGAAACTGTTTCGGCATCCAATTGTAATATGATAATCCTTTCCTACTGAGTTACTAACTGTTGGAATTTAATCAAATTTCGGACAAGCTTCACCTGTGAACCATCCTCAATGCCTGCTTTTAAGAAAATCAAGTTTTTAGTTCGTGCTACTGTTATTTTAGGATGCAATGGCATCTATCTCCCAAAATGGTTGTGACGGTGCATGATACTTGATCAATTCTCTTTCCGTTTTCTAGAAAATTAAGTTTTTAGTTCGTGCTACTGTTATTTTAGGATTCAATGATCCTTAAAAGAACTGAACGTTCATCACATTCATCTCCCAAAATGATTGTGAATGTGCATGATACTAAACCAATAGCTCTTTTCATTTTCTAGATGCATTAGCAACATTATGACATCGACAACCAAAAGTATTCAGTGTGGTAATTCATTTAATGCCATTATAATTACTACTAAATGCATTTTAAGCTAATGCAACATTTTTACTACTCTATACTATCTTCCATCAGCCTCAGAAAGACTTAAGTTGTCATTATTTTCTTATCACAGTCTTGTCATTAGATGACTGACTCATGTAATATCCTGAAGGAAGTGCTCTTTTAGGAGTAGAACATGGTAAACCGCAGAAAACTGATTATGATACAGTAGAGATGGTTAATAATTTGGTGTTCGTGTTTCACAGTTTATAAAAACAGCTTGGCGATAAGAATGTTATTTGGTAAATGTTCTCCTTCCCACGTCAATAAAAATAAAGCTTTTCTAGCTTAGCTAGTGATCATAACCCCGAGGAAAATGATGATGTGAAATTCCATGCAGATTATAGAGTAGAGCGGTTCAATTCGCATACAGTATTCGACCTAGGGGCCATTCATTTTTATTTAGATTAAGACGTCTGAACCTAAATACACATCTGATAATAAGATGTGACATTTAGTTCTGAATATTATGTAATTAAGACCATTTATTTTCTAACATCTAAATTTGACTGAGTTTAATTACTTTTATTTTCAAAAACAACATAAACCAAAAGGAAATATAATCGCAACTTCAACCATGTAAAATTTTTCACCGCCGTACACCACCAGCAAAGTTAAATTTTCATATCTCTAGTGACATTTGAATCACAATTCCAAAGGAGAAATAGATTTAATTTGTAACTCATCAATTTTCCCAATCCTCAATATCTATCCACCATCTACTCCCACTATCAAACCCATAAGTTTTCCAGTGTAACTTAACGAAGAAAAGAACCACCACGGTCAAGGTGGTGATGGGTGCTAGGAGATCTGGGAATTAATCTTGGGTTGTGTTCCTGGAAGGACTTGAGGCTTCTAGATCATGTTCATGGTTGGTTTCCATGGGATAATCTTTGGCTTGTTTGTCACAGCAATGGAAGTCATTATAAGGAGTTGGAAATTTCAGATACGAAGACACTTTAAAGATTATGGTGATGGCTGTGACAATTTCAGATACAAAGACAGTTTCTTGATGATGTGCTTATACGGGTAGAGAAGAAGAAATCTAATACTGCAATAATTAGTTGGATCATCTGGTTTGGGCAGATCTATTAAGTTATGTTAAGTCATTGGACAATAAAAACACAAATGCACTTAATGGGTTGAGATCTGAATTATACAGATTCAGACCTCCATTAAGTGCAAACAAACAAGGCCTTGGTTCTAGTCAATACTGTAATACATATACACAGTTGGGCTCGAGCTTGTAACATAAAAGCAGTCATTGGATCTAAAGCATTTTAACCTAACTAGTTGCTCAGCATCATACCACTCTAAAACCCTCTTGTCAACTCTCATCCACTCCCTTGAAAAGAGACACCGAAAAGGAAAAGAAATAGTAGCATTGGATACAGCGAACAAAGAAAACTAAAGTTCAATGATGACAATTCTCTGGGAGCATGTCACCGAGTCTGGGGCAGTAGATTAAAAGGAATTCAACGAAATAACCACCATCTGAGGACAAAAATTGCATAAGGCATTACAGTGTTCCACTGATTCTAATCTGCAAAAAGGAATTAAAAAAGTTAGCTACAAAATAAGCACCAGTATTTTACCAACTAGTTGAGGAGCAGGTCTGCTTCTATCTGTTTATGGTGAACACGATAAACTTACACCAGAGTTTCTATGGTTAACAACTGTTATTCGAGCATAATTGAGATGCTAAGATGAGAGAGAGCATTGGCAATTAGTGTCCATCTTCAGAAGTAATATATTTCTAAATAAACATTCGGTAGAAATATTACCTAGAGGACTACATTTAAGATACACTGAAGTGAGATGCTATGATCCTATCTGGTTTCTGCACTATTGGTTTCCATGAACGATTTTGATCAAGAGAATATTTCTCCAAGCTGTTTGATTCTGCAACTCCACAAATGGACAGTAATCAATTCAATGTCAAAAATCATATATATCGGTACAGCATATAGTTCTGCCAACAGTCTAAATAGATATGAGTGACAAATCAGGACAAGGATGTCAAAGCTGAATTAGTCCTATGAGAGTTGAGGTGAAGAGGAGGGCTACCAGGGGTATTCATCATCCAAACTGTTGCGAGTGAAGAAAGCAGAAAGGTTAGAACTGAAGCAGATAACCCAGCTCCCATCCCAAGAAAAATCAATAGCAATAGAGATGCTGTAAGATGTGCTGGTAGAAACCAAATTATCTTGCTCACATGAACATCAAGCTCCTTTTATACATGTAAATATCCATTGGCAAATGGTTTTAGTTATAATAGGCCATTAACACTTCAAGAACTGAGTGAAGCCATCTTTATGACAAGGCAAGTTCCAATGAATAAGAACATTGCTGGGGATTGTTTCCTCAGTGACTGATTGTTTGAAAGATTAACTTCATATACTTATGACGACTGGTCAAAACACAACAGGAGTAAATTCAGTAACATAAAGTCTGAATTAACAGCACTGGACTAGGATGATATTTTCACGACTTCAAAAAGTGTAACATTTTGATATATCAAACTACCCAAATCTTACAAGACATGTGTGGGGGCACACCCATGTACCTTCAGTAAAGGATTCACGAGTCATTTGATGCACAAGCAATCTGCATAGAGAGCTTAGTTCCACAATCTACTGTATCACTTGTCCTGCTACTTTCGAATTCATATCAGCTGTAATGGATGACTTCGAGACGTCATGAACCTGCTATAGAAGCACTTGATTAGAAAAAGAACTCCTGACCAGAAGCAAACATTTGTTTTCTTTTGATTTCTCAGACTAGAAGAAAAATAAAGCATATGATTGAGGAGGACAGCTACAATGTGGATTGATGTGTCTAATTAACAAGAGAATATATCAGAGCTTGGTCATGGAAGTCTATATCATTCACCAAACTTGAAACAACCCATAATCTGTTGCTTATTCATAAAGCTTTGTACATATAATTCATCCAATACAGTCTAATGGTTATCACAGATGCCTTGGTTGCATAAGAGGAAGATAAATTTTTTGGCATGTAGGTGGCATGCCCTCATGACTGTGATTATAGATAATGAAGATTTGACTTTTTCGAATGTAAGTGGTACGCCCTAAAACCGTTGCTTATAAAAGTGAAATCACTCACGGTAGCAAGTCAAATGCTAAAACTAATTCAGCAGCTTCATATATAAAATGCTGCAAGGAGCAATCAGAGCCGAGGGTCTATCAGAAACAGCCTCTCCATCGTTGACGTTTTTAAGGTAGAGGTAAGATCTGCGTATATCTCACCCTCTCCAGACCCCACCGGTAGGATAACACAGAGTATGTTGTTGTACTTGTGCAATCAGAAAAATGATCTATACAAGCCAACCAACAAGGAAGTTCCATATCATTGTGCAGCCAAGCAGGTACTAGTACAAATTTCGTCTTTCAGATGGTATAGCATGGTTAAACTATTTAATCCACACAGAAAAGGTATAACCTCTAGGGCTGGTGAAGCATAGGAGGGCAGTGGACTTCTCATTTCCGTTGTAGCATCTCTAACTGGGGCCTCATTTATGATAGAGTTCCCACCAGAGACATCTGCTTGCTGCAAGTCGTTTACATTTGTTTCTGCAAGTCTTGTAACTTCTCTAACAGAATTATGATCGTCATTCGGCTTCTCACTATCGGTTTCACCATTTCCTATATTCCCAATTCTGAAAATATGAAAATATCATCCAAAAAGCAATAAGTTAACCAAAATTTGATAAATTTTGCTCTTCTTATCTATCAAATGCAGAAATCAGATGATCATGCACCTGGTAGAATCATTGCATGGAGTTTGTTCAGCTCTTGGTTTGTTAGAAAATAGCACTCCACGAAGCGGTTTTCCATCAATAACAGTTTCAATGGTATAGCCATCTGGAAAACTCTTTGTGACCTTGGCTTGAAAAGACTTCTTCCCTAGAGGGTTCTGGTATTCGTTCAAATAAACGTTCTGCCGACCTGCCACAATATCAGTGCAACTTCAGAAGTCAGTCAACACCCATGACATCACTGTTCACCGCGCCAAACATTAAATGCACTATGCAATGTATCCCTTGTACAGGGTCTACGCCCAAAAAGAGAAAATATTCAGAAGATAACATACGACATGCTAGCACACTATTTTTCCTGGAAAAAAGATTCATAAAGAAGTGTACATGTTCAGTATCCACTCGCACAGTTACATAAAACTTTGCCAATAACTTATAGCAAAGAAACAGCAAGAAGTAATTTTGCTATGTATATGCACATATATGTGTGTGTATACGTTGTCTGTGTATGGAATATGCATATATGAATATCAATGTATAACATGGTATGTTGATTGTCCACTCGCACAGTTACACAAAATTATGGTAATAACTTATACTAGCAATAATGAGTATAAATATATGTACATCAATATATAATGTGGTACATGGATCATCATGGAGGCTCGATCAGATGGATTATCACCCAAATATAGTGACATGATAAGATGACTAATGGTTTTGGTTTCAAAGAATTAAAGCAATCACATCGAAAAGACAATGGTAAGTGGTAATTCATAAATGCATCAGCAAGGAGAAACTTCGGGTATGATAATCCTCACTTGGCTGTGTATAGTTCACAAGAAATTTCAGAGGAACATTACCATTACTATCGAATCCAACAAGCGCATTATCATAAGGAGGAGCTAAAGCAGTTTGCTCCCGGCATTTTAACTTCAACTGCTTCCTCAAGGACAACTTCTCTATCCTTCTCTCGTCTCGTTCAGCCTCTCTAACAAGGCCTAGTGATATGAATGTCAAACAAGATTCAGATATTTCTCAAAGGGAAATCTAGAAAGTTCTAAATTAATATTGTAATGGAAGTAGTACAAGTCAATGGAAAGAAATGTGGGTTGTTGGAGGATTCGATGACAGACCTGTATATAGATAATACATGTCCTCCAAGGGTTGCAGGTTCTTATCACAACCACCTATGAATACAAGAGCACCTCCCAAATGTGGATCTAAACAATCACCAGCCATTGAGAATCTGGCAGATGGGCCCTCACCATTGAGCATGACCTTAGTCCATGTACCTGCATCTGCATGGACATTTGGAATATACAACAGTTACAGACATCCAACTTTAGATAGTGCCAATTGAATACAATGTATCTCTTTAATACACAACAATCATGACATCTCAGAAAATTCTCTGATTTTTTTGAGTTAACAGAAGCACAGATTTTCTGATGTAATTATTACATTTTATTTCTGATTCTCAATGATGAATGCTAACTAAGATCCACATCATATGCTAATTTTTAAAACAAAGTAGAAATAATATGATCTTAAAATAATTAACTTTTAAGTAACTGTTAGCTAAGGTATCCCATTGATGTTGAGGAACCATACAAATAGAACACCACAAAAGTCTTCTCTCTCTAATGCATAAAACAAAAAAAATATATATGCAAAAAGCACACTGGTACAGCAGGACCAGTTGATGACCTAAACCAAAATTCATGAAGTTGAAGGTATGAAGGATTGTTTGTAGGTCTAATCTTCTCCCAATTGTTTGAGCAATTTGTTCTGACATTTTGCAGACACATTATGTTACCCATACATAGAGAGACCTCCCCAAATGAGGACAGACGCAGAGAGAATTTAAACCAAAATTTGTCCAGATATTTGTTTTAGAAGATACTAGTATTTTTTTTTTTACAATTCAAATGCTCTATCCCTTGTCAAGTACTTATCACAAACAAAAGAGGAGCCGTGGTGGTTAATAATGCACTTGATGATTGAAGGAAAGAAAGATGGGACACAAATCCAGATTATAAAAAGACACGTCATTAAAAAAAAACGAAGATAATACTTAGAGAACCACAAAGACGAACTCATTTTGTGGCGTAGTTTGTCAAATGAGTATGGGAAAATGATGAATTCTGATTGAAGAACAGGCACCCAAGGGTGTCGCGTAGTTTGTCAATGAAGTGGTGCAAACCTTCGAAACCAGAGTTCACATCCCATTAGAGACAAAAAAAACTTGATGAATATGTCCCAGAAGTCTCGGTGATCAAAGTTACCAATACTTGTACGGGAGTTAAGGTCCAAAATATGGAAGAAAGAAGTGTTTCCACGACTCTCCAGTCAATTCTGTTCCACTTAATCCCTCTTTCATGGCAACATCTCTTTCCGGCTAAGGAATGGGAAATCCAGCAACAGCTCTTACTCCTAACAGAACTAGGACCGTCAACTCCAACTGTCCTTATAGATAGGCGAAAGCCACCTCCTTGACAGATTACGGAGCTACCCAGCTTCTCTTAATGCCAAGTAGGGACAACTAAACAACAACGAGTGGTTGCTTCGCAAGCCTATATTACGGTCTAGCCCAGTGGTTAAGTTGAGGCGTGCAAAGTTGACCCAGACACAATTGCTATTGAAAGAAACTGTTGATGGAAGAAGAGCAAAGGATAGAAAGAGGTGACAGCACCCCAACCACAAAGAATGGTGACAGCACCCCAACCACAAAGAATGATAAAGCATGACCAATATTTGTGTCATCTTCAACACATCTATCTTCCCCCCTTATCCCCCCACCTAATGCCACAAAGAAAAAAGAAACTTACACACAAACAAATATGACCCGCTGGCTCGATCTGCTACTATTTCCAGCTCAGATCCACCTCAAATATGGTCACTGCAGTCCCATTCTACTTTCAGGAAGAGTTGTGGACCTGTCATGGTCTTCCATATTTTACCTGACGTCACATTTCTTCGCCCTACCGCCCTGTTCACTAGGTCCTAATGCTTTTCTGTTATTTAGTTATTTTTTAAACCTCTTCCCCTTTACAAGAGGCGGGGCTAGAGGCTTGATGGAACAGCTGAAGTCATCAAACTATAATAGCTTCATTTATTTGGTTCTTCTTTGATAGAAAAAGAATTTAACACTAAACAATCCAACAGAGACATACCAACATCCAGCACGTAAACGTCATCAAATAGGCTCTGCTCATCAGCGAAACCCCCAAAGACAAACATGTTTTTGCCCATTGCAACGGTTGTATGCCCAGCTCGTGGTGGCAAATTCTGGCCCGTAGTGTTCAACTTGCACCAAATAAGCGTATCTAGGAAAACAGGATGCCAAAGATAGTCATAAATACACCTAGTACTAGAAAGAAAACTGTCATGCAAGTGTAACCTTTCCTATATTTGCCTTCAAGAGTGAGTTTCATAAATACCTGTGTCAAGTATGTGAACATCTGACAAATAAAAGCTAGATGTGTCTTCACCACCTATGACAATGATCTTATTATTCCAAGACGAACAGGAATGGCTCTCACGTTTACATGGCGGAGTGCCTGATGGTACAACACGTTTCCAAACAAATGTCTCTGCCAAATGAAAAGAGGTATAAATAAAAAATGTTTTATGAAATAACCACCACCAAGAAACACCTGTGTCTTTCCTGTGTTTCCATCGCTCTCTTTTTATATATATGTCCATCTTTATACATTATACTATATGGTTTCGATAGTATGATTAAGAACCATAAACAGTACAGAAAATAAAACTAAGAGTTGTATGAGATCTTGAAACTGGGTTTCTATAACTATCTCGATCGCCTTCATCCTCACTGAATATAAGCTATCACGCAGGGATAATTTCTTTTACAAGTTGTTACAATGATTAGTTCAATTCCTAAAAGAACTGAAACTTGAAGACAGGGTGCCTCTTGTTTTTCATCATTTCCTCTTCCAATGCTACCAAATTAGAACTAGTATCCCTCCCCACCCCAATGCTCTCGTCTGTCTATCAGTAGTTTCATCTCTTGAAAAGAAAAAAAATATTTCACATTGTTATGCGCAAAGCATATCTCCATATTTGCACAACCGTACTAGCTAGGTTCAATCCACACACACACACACCCCTCTTCCAATGCTACCAAATTAGAACTAGTATCCCTACCCTCCCCAATACTCTCGTCTGTCTATCAGTAGTTTCATCTCTTCAAAAGGAAAAAAAAATATTTCTCACACACACACAGTGAGAGAGAGAAGTACCTGTATTCAATATGTAAATATCATCATAATATATTTCAGTGTTCTCGAATCTGCCGACTCCACCAAATATGAAAAGCCGTTTACCAATAAGTGCTGCACTGTGGCCTTCCCTTGGTTCAGGGTGATTGCCTCTTAGACTGGGTGATATCCATGTATTCGAAGCTAAAAGCAAGTTCAGTGAATTAATAGGTAGTGAGTGTAAATCATTGAGAACAACTGATAGAATTCTTTATATCTGCCAACTTCCAACATACAAACAAAGAGAAGAACAGAATATCTTTTATCTCATGGCAGTAAGTAACATTTACCAGTTAACTCTACCCATCGAGGCTCTCGGTTTGGATAGATGGGAAGAAAAGACCTAGTGTAAACCTCATAGATTTTTCTAATACAATAATTGGTTTTGTCCCAGTTTGCAGTACAACACAGCAAAAGAGAAATACAGATAAAATAGCAAAATCGTAATGACTTATGGATTTGTCCTCATACCATAAGACTATAGATCAGTAAGAAAATTTGGAATTAATTTAGCATTACACAGACAACAGAGGCAACTATTAAAAGATTAAGCAATAAAAGAAAAGGTTGCTAAGATTGAATGCACTAACAAGTGTCCAAAATATGCAAATCATTAAGAGGATGTCTCCCATTAGTGCCCCCAAACATAAACAGATTATCTCCAATAGTTGTACAACTGTGGCTGTCCCTTGGTGAGGGCAATGTTCCCTTCATCAACGGCTCTGTCCACGTTCTAGTAACTGAAAATAACAGAACAATGTAAGAACATATATATAAAACCTCTATCCTATTCCTGAAAGCAACAAAACTTGTAAATGCACATGTATGTATGCGAGTACGAGTATGAGTACGACAAGTAGCATGTTGAGACATAATTAAGTAAATTTAATGAAAAAAGTGCTCAATCTAACATGCTATCAGTTAACGCACAGTTCACATCTCACCGCCACCTGTTATCAAGAAAGAATTTTCATATGTTTGGCTCATGAAAAAGAATCAAGTTTGCACGTGAGGAGGCGTGTTGAGACATTAATTAAATACTAAAATTGTGCACCCTCTAGCAGCTTAAGCTTTTAATTGAGATGGTTCACACTTCAACAAAGCAAGAATTCACACAAACTCGAATCACACGATGGTCAGTAAACAACATGATAAAGTGAAACTTTTGAAACCCATTCAAGACATAAAGCCCTAAATCTTCAGTAAAATACCACTAATCCCTTAAAAAAAACCTAAAGAAGCAAACTTTAAACAAACTCACTAAGAAACCCCAGAAGAAAACAAGAACTGACACAATTTAAGGAAAACCCAAATGAACAAGAACAAAAAAGAAGGCAGGCCGGTGCACAAAGCATGCATTTACACAGGGTCTGGGTAAGGATTGTACCCCAAGGATACGCAACCTACCCTGCATCAGTGACGGTGACTGTTTCCACGGCTCGAACCCGTAAAACACAAATGAACAAGAACATAAATAAATAACTTTTACTTTAAAAAAACATAAATAAACAAGATACCAGTGTCAAAGATGTGAACTTTATTAGTATGTTGATTGTCTTGGCAATAACCACCAAACACATACACAAGTTTGCCACCATGGACAGTGTTGCAGGTGTGGCCCCACCTTTTCCCTGGACCAACACCTCCATTTATAGCCACCCTTTCCCATCTCATGTTTAACACAGTCCACTGAAAATCAGAAGCAATAGAAATTCAAGATTCTTGATTTTTGGGGCTAAAAATGAAAATGTGAGGGGAGAAAGAGAGTATTATTAGTAATTTTTAAGCTAAGGTTTGATTTAGGGTAAAATGGGTTTTGAGATTTTTGATTAGTGCCTCATGGCTGAGATTATACATGCAGAGAGAAACGGCCATTAACAAGTGTCACTGTTTCCAGGACTTGGGACAGTGAGTGCAAATTGTAATAACATTGGGGACTATTATGTAATAAAGTTAAGTTGTCCATGCTCCAAAGTCCAAAGCGTATGTATTTTCAATTTTGGAATTATTAGGGGTGTTAAAAAACACACTGGATTTGGGAAAAAAATCTAGAGAGTGTTAAGTTTAGAGTTTAGACTGGTTATAACAAATTAGTAAAGAAATGAAAGTAATTATGAATTGCCTTTTATAATGTATTTAGTTCAAGTTCTGTTAAGCAACGGTCATACCGAACATTTTAACCGTTTTGTCAAGTAACGGTCATACCGAACATTTTAACCGAAATTTAAAATAAGTTACATTTCCATGTAGCATGTCGTATAAGTGCATCTGATCAAACTAGTTCTGGAAACGCGCGCGTAAATATCCTGTATCAATGAGCATATGAATGTTTAAACCTAACGAAATTTCATCAAACATAATTATAAGAACTAAAAGGAAAAGTTACATGTACCTAATAAATCCACTCTCAAGTTTCAACATAACACAAGTATATGTTGGATATATTTGCAAATAATTCATGTTTTAAAATTTCTGCTTCTGCTTTATGAAATTGCAGCCTCCTCCTTTTCATTGTTGTATACATATGAAGAAATTCTAAAGTAGTACTCCCTCTGTCTCATTTTGTTTGTCATACTTTCCTTATTAGTCTGTCCCAAAAAGATTGTCATACTTCTAAATTTGGTAATAATTCAACTCTATAGTTACTTTTTGACTCGTTTATAGTCACACAAATATTCATGGCTTATTTTAGACCACAAATTTCAAAAGTCTTCCTTACTTTATTAAACTTTGTGTCAAGTCAAACTATGACAAACAAATATGGACAGAGGGATTAGCTTTTTTTTTAGAAGTGTACAAATATGCGAGCAACATATATCTTTCTTATGAAGGCAAGTAAATCATTACCAATTTCTTGATGTACACCTACAAAAAAAGATAGTTATTTATGATAGAGATGCTTATAGCCTATTTGGCATTGCTAACCAAAAGTACTTTTTTCAAAAAAAAAAAAAAAACTTTTTTGGATTTATGAGGTGTTTGGCAGAAGAAAAAAAAGTACTTTTAAAAGAAGTAGAAACAGTTTTTCTGCTTTTGGGGAGAAAGCAGATATTTGTAGCTTTTCCCAAGAAGCAAAAGCAATTTATTAATTTTTCAAGATAAAAATATCCTTACGAAAAATTCTTATTTACCAAATTATCCCTCATTAATTAACCGCATCTATCTCAAAAAAAGTTATATTACTCTTTTTCATTTTTTTTTCTTTCTACATACTCTTACAAATCCTATTTCTCTAGGACTAATATTTATTTCTAGGTATTTCTCTCAATCCTAAATAGCATTTGTTTCTCTGTCAAAGCTACAACTACAATAACAAATTCATTGAGTCAGTTAACAATTTCTTAAGATATGTAATCTTTTTAATTTGCTTCAAATATAATTTTAAGATTGTATTTATTTAGATATTTTACTGAAAATACAAGTGATGGTTAATCTTGCCTACTTCGAATTTTGCTATGATCGTGAAAATATAGAAGCTTCTACCTTTTACTTTATGTTTTATATTTTAACTATATTTTTTAATTAAAGTTTTTATGATAAAAATTTAATATTATTATTTTATTTCTATTAATCCAAATGTAAAATGAACTGAGATGTCCTTTTTGTAATTTGACACTCAAAAGTATTTTTTTCGTAAAGATTAACCAAAAATAAATTATTTATCAAAAGTACTTCTCTAATGAGTTGTCAAAACACAAACTGCTTATTGTTTAAAAATATTTTTTTTAAAAGTACTATTATCAAATATACTTTCGAAAATAAGCAGTTTTTTGCAGCAATCCCAAACAGGCTCTTAATTCTTGATAATATAATTGATGTATATAAATTATAATTACATATACGTGTATCTTTTGTTTGATTAATATGTATATATATTGTCTATTAGTAAGCTAGTTCAAGTTTTAATAATCAAAAGAACTACTTCACCGAAAAAAAGCACCAAGAACGTCACATACCATATGCGTGATAATAATCAAGGGAAACAAAAATCACAAACACAACTCTTAAGGGCTTGTCCTTTTTTAGCATTGAGATAGAAAATATTTTCCTTTCAACCACAACCAAAATTGGCAGGAGAAAAAAGGTATAGAGATGGCATTATTTCAACAACAAATATTATGACTTATTTTATCAAGTAAAGATAGTATCTTAACAGAGAAATGAAGTGGTTAAAACTTCAGTATGGAAAAATTTCAGTTTGATCATGTCACCAAAGTGATGTTTGCTTAGAAGGCGAGTTATTAGATAATGTAGTTTCTCCCATGAAAAGCGAGATTTAAGATGTTCAATAATAAGAGAAACGTTTACTACAATAGATGTATGTGACGTAAAAATGCAAAAATTTATATACAATCAATGTATAAATCTTAAATCCTTAATAACACACACACACACACACACGCACACAGATATATATATATATATATATGTGCTCGGTAAACACAAGTAATAAGGAAGAACAAAACAAAGGGTTGAAGAATTAGCAAGGCTCAAATGAACAGTACCAAGAAAGAAATAAGTTTCCTATGTGATAGGTGCATATTGGTGTTATCTATTGAAATTGATAATTTAAAATATAACCAGAAGAATTGTTGAATTGAGCTCATTATTCACTTACAATTTATAATAGACCAAGGATATGTGATACAAAGTGAAAATATAATAATGATGGAAAGTGAAAGGGAAGACATTCCAAATGTTAGATATAATCTGTGCATTTTCATTAAAGCCTCGCAAAGGGGCTGAACAGAACTCTGAAGGGAATCGAGTCGTCTTTCCACTTGGTGTCTGCATCTATAAATATTGTAAGAGCGTTTTTATGCTTGATCAGGCCGTGCCTAGTGAGATTAAGTACATACAGAATTTTAAAGTGTTTGAGAGGGATTAAGTATCTACTAAGAGTGTATTCTAACAGTCACAAACTGAATGGTTCTTATACACTCTCTGTGTTTAGATGTTTAATATAGGGACATAAATGTTTCTTTGGAACTGTAAGCATCACTCAACTTTAAGTTGATCTTAATGTATAGAGTGTATTCTAACAGTCACAAACTGAATGGTTCTTATACACTCTCTGTGTTTAGATGTTTAATATAGGGACATAAATGTTTCTTTGGAACTGTAAGCATCACTCAACTTTAAGTTGATCTTAATGTATATATTTATTTTCTCATGGTGTATTTACTTTGTAGGTAGAAATATATTATTAAAAGCCATAATAATAATTTATTGATAGTGTATTTACCTATTTGTACACAAAGGTAGTTAGGAAAATGATTGATTGAAGGGCAAAAACATCATTCACTTTTTACCTAGAGGATTCCCACTTTTAATATAAAATATGATTTGAGATCGTAAGATGAATTAATCCATAAAAGGGTTATGATCTCGATATCAAGAATAGGTACTTATGTATAGGTCAAGATATGGTTTAAAAGGCATTCGATTTCATCTGTTTTAACTCAAATTTGAGATCGTAAAATGAATTAATTCCATAAAAGGGTTATGACCTCGACATCAACATCAAATATGTATAGGTCAAAATATGACTTAGAAACATTCAATTTCATGTGTTTGAAAATAAAGTATCATCACGTAGTCATAGTTAATTAATACATATCATAATTAAATCACTTAATCATGATAAATCAATATGATTTGGTGTAAACACCTAATGGGTAAGTTTTTATCTCTAGGTGGTCTAATTAGTCAACTCACTAAATTCAATTACAACAGGTTTGAAAAAAAAATGCATCTTGGGGCATTGGAGAAAGGAAAAAGTAAGAATTGTGCATATTGTGTGAAAAGCGTCCACTAATATGATAGAATATACATTACACTATAACAAATATGTGTCAATGGTTTCGTTCGGTCGATTGTTTTGAAAATCTTTTATCATACCAATTTTTCGGTTATTCTAGAATGTATAATCAAAATTTCTCTTCGGTTACGGTACAGTACGATTAATTTCCGATAATTTTTTAAAAATATCGTCTAAAACTACCATATAAAAAAAATTGTATTTTTAGCACATAATACAATAACATTGAAAAATATATATCACTTTCATTGTAAAATTCATACGGTTCTAGTGATTAAACAAAAATATAAATATCATCGTACTTAAGCAAACTATATATAAAAGATAACAATGATATCACAATCAATTGAATATTTAGCGAAGGGTACCTAAAATGATTCATTACTATGCGATAATGAAGCACTTTACAATACCAAGTCTCGAGACAATATCATGACAGTGTTGGTATGAATGACTAAACAAAAAGCGAGGCGATTATTTATATTATTTCGACTTTTAAACTCACTTCATTTACTTTTTTAATATGATATTTGATTGTGATGTATTGTTCTATATTAAATCAAAGTTCAAATAAACATAAGTGGGCATGAATTTAGAAAGAGATCAAGCGTTGACCTAAAGTGAACAAAATTTACAAGACAAATGCAACTGGTCCACAAAGACCTTCTACAACAAATTTTGTCACTTTTATAGGAACTAAATTTAAAGAAATTTAAAATTTAAAATGACGAAAGCACTACACTATTGAACCATGTTAGTTTCAACTTTTTGTAGTAGTAATAGTACTATTAAAGTAGGTAGGGATGTTTCGCATTACTGATTTCACCTCAAGGATGTAGGGTGAAAAAAATTTATGCTTTGTTGATTTTAGACTTAATTAAATTATATATAGATATACACATAAGATTCATATATAAAGTATATTTTATGTATATAAATTTATTCGGTTCGGTTTGATATATTTTTCGGTTTCTTTTTATAAAATAAAAATCTAACCTAATAATCAATAGGATTATGACTTTGCATAAAAACCTACAATTTTATCATAAAGAACGTAAAGATCGATTCGGTACGATTCGATTCGGTCGGCTATGTCGGTTTTTTAAAAACCATTGACACTCCTAAGTCTATAAGTATAAGCCATCATGGCAGCTATTTTAATTTGTCGCTCTAAACTTTTCCTTGTCTCTTTCAATTTAAAGTGACAATGTCATTAACTTGATAGTGTCATTAAATGGAATGGCAAAACCAAAACTGAAGAGAACAAAGGTGATCGATCGAGTATGTATTGTTAAAGGTACAAAAGTGAAGGAGGTAATCAATAGAAAAGCTTGGCAAATGGAGCCTTTTCCTCAGAAAGTTAATTAAAGGGATGCCTACTCCATGTTGGCAGAGAGCCAGAGGCTGTTGTTTGCACAAAAGACAGAATGCGGCTCTACTCTACTGTGTTTGACAAATGACCAACTGACAAAAGTGATACTGGGTCACCATGGTTTGTCCATTAGGACAACCTCATTAATGTATCATGTATATTCTCTAAACTTGTCAGGTGCAAACCAGTCAATTAAGATTTGAATAATGATATGGGATGCCAATTTTAAAACCCGAAAACAGTCTCTCCACCTTACTCGGTAAGGTCGTGTATATCTCACCCTCCCAAACTCCACTTGTGAGATAATAAGGCTATGTTGATGTTGTAGTATGCCAGTCGAATCAAAGAGTATCAATATTGAATGGTTAAAAAAAGACATGGGACGCTCATTACTCACTCAAAAACCCTTTCACATGGAATTAGTTTAGCCAACTTTTTCTACCTTTGAAATGATAAAATCAGCAATGACGTAAGCAATTTTTCGTACATATAAAGGTTAGCTTTAACAAGAGCCAAAATTACAAGACATTTGTGAAGGGGTAAATGTGCTTCTGTGATCCATGAAAATTACAAGGAATGCAACTTCATTGTACATTGTTTGCTAACTTGGTTTATTGCATAGTTTTAAAAGAAATCTGAGAACTAGCTACTATCAGATTTATGTCCCTGCAATTGCCTCCTCACTAATGCTGTATAAATCCCATCCTTGTTTAGAAGGTCATCATGGGTGCCACTTTCCACTATTTGGCCATCGGAGACAACAGCTACAGTGTTTGCACTCTTGACAGTCGAAAGCCTATGAGCTATGACAAGAACGGTTCTGCCTTTCATCAGGGAATCCATGGCATCCTGCGTATCATATACACACGATTATACAAGAGATCTCAAGTCATTTAGTTGAACAATCAAGGAGATCTAAGGCGGACAGGTATCACATAAAAGCATACCTGAACAAGATATTCACTTTCAGCATCCAGAGCGCTCGTGGCCTCATCCAGCAATAAAATTTTTGGGTTCATCAACAGTGCTCTAGCTATTGCAATTCTCTGTTTCTGACCACCAGAAAGTCTCAATCCTCGTTCTCCAACATGGGTTTGATATTTTTCAGGAAAATTGGATATAAATTCATGAGCATTAGCCATTTTCTGTTCAAGCAACAACGTGACAACAGTTAAAATATATGCATAATGAAATAAACAATTAACGCCATTGAAACTTACAGCTGCCTTTTCTATATCATCAGTGCTTGCATTGCTACCCAATCCATAGGCAATATTTTCTTCGATAGAGCAGTTAAAAAGAACAGGTTCCTGGCTCACTATGCTAACCTGACATTATCAAAAAAGATAATTACTTAAGCAACTAGAACTTGTAGAAGCTGAAAAAATTACATTTTTTGCTTAATTTTTTTACTTTTTTAGGGGGGGAGGGGGGGGGGGGGGGGAGGGTAATGATTTTGAGAGAGAAGGCCTTTAAGATATCTACATGCTTGAGAACGGTATGGTGAAATATCAACTGCTTCTCATGCCAAGGGAACAATAGAACACTGTATTCAATTCCAGTATTACCTTATGGTGCAGGTGCTTGTGAGATATTTCAACCAGAGGAACCCCATTGAGCAAGATCTTTCCTTTGACGGGATCATAAAATCTTTCTATCAAATTTGCTATAGTAGTCTGCAGCAAAGAATTCATGAGCTCTCGTAGTCTATAACTCTCTTTGACGAATAACAGAAACTGGAGGTATGAACAGCATAGGCATGATATGGAACTTCAGTGACACAGGGCCTTACCTTTCCACCACCACTTGGACCAACCAGTGCAACCTTTGAACCAGATTGTAGTTTCAAAGTTATACCCTGCAACCACAGAAAGGTTTGCACTTATTTTCGAATGTCAACCATGTTCGTTCATGTAGATATGATATAAGAGGATAGCTCCTCACCTTGAGGACCATGTGGCTAGGACGAGACGGGTAGGCGAACCAAACATCATCCAATTCTACCTCTGCAGCTTGATCACTGTAACAGAGGATAATTACTCATGTGGGGCATGACTAGCTATAGAAGCACACTTTGAACATGATAGTCACAATTTTGCCTCTGATCTTGAGAATCAGAGATGTTTAAGTGCTTAGCAATGAAAAATCTGATTGATGTAATAAAAGATATTGTAATGCAGAAGTGCATGGATGCATGTCAGAATTGAGGGCACCAGAACAGGTTGAAGCTACAGCAGCATGGGCCAGTTTTATCATGATCTTGGTAAATATCAAAAGAAATAGAATTTGCTTACACAACGTGAGCACCAACAAATGAGAAAACCATTAAAATGCATCTACTATGAGAATCAGCAAACGCCATTAAGATGCATGCGTTCTAAGACAGCTGGATATCCCTAGTAAATATTTAATTTTATGCGAGTCAATTTCATATTACCAATTGAGTTATCAAGCATATGTTAATAGATTATCTTCTCCTGAATCTGATTAGAGTTTATGCCACAATTCCTGGTGAAGCTGAAATCTTTTAGCTGTAAAGAGGGGTGAATAACTAAAATTGGATTAGTAGAATAAGGGAACAAACCCCAAAGGACATTGGTTTCCTGATTTTGGCATGGACGATGTACGATCCAAGAGCTGAAAAACCCGTCTGCTGGCTCCAGCAGCTTTCATCGCTACAGTATATAATGAAGACAGTCCAGATACTGATGATCCAACTGCAAGTTTGTTCAATTGTTTATGTCAAGTTAAGATAGACATTGATAAATACTATTATTACAATTTTATAAGCTATGGGGCCTCCATAGGAATATTTTCACTTTAGACATTCATTTAAAGACAACCAATGAGAGAGTCACCTGTTAAGCTATAGAGTATGAAGGATGTAAGGGCTCCAGGTGTCATAGCGCCTTGGATAGACAGAGTAGCTCCATATATTACTACTACAATAACTGATAGAGTAGATGCTGCATTTAAGCTTCCAGAAAAAAGACCAACCACTTTCTGCAGAAGAAAATATGAGATATCAGGTTTTCCTTATCACCTTTACTAATGAAGAGGTTGAAGAATTGTGCAACTCACAGCCTGTCCAAGCCCAAGATTTAAGGTCTCATTAACTTTCTCTGAATAGCGTGAAATCTCATAATCTTCCTGCGCAAATGATCTCACTGTGCGTATGGCGCCAAAAGTTTCCTAATCACAAATTTTACATGACAATAAATTCTTACGATTGATAAAATGTTACTTAAAAAATTGAGAAAGATAAAAAATTTAAGGTGATAACAGATACATATTAACTACCAGCAAACATTTTAAAGATTAAATACCAGCAAACATGTCTCCCAAGCAACATGAATATTCATACAACACTGCAAGACCCATCTATAAAATACTGCAAGACGGCAAGACCCCAGCAGCAACTTGAACTCAGCAGAATTAAGTAACAAGCCTTTATATTGTTTTTTTTTTTTTCTGATGATAGTTAACACATCTTCAAGCAGTGGTCGAGCCACGTACAATGGTGTGGATTCGCGTGAACCCATGCTCCCCTAGCCCTCCTCCCTGGACTATAAAGGGAGTTCTGCGGAGCAACTCAAAAATTACACGTGCCCATTATCCGTGCTGCGGTGTACTAGTTTAGTAAGTATATACGCCCACCGAAGTTCTTAGAAACATCAGTAAAATACAATTTTCATTTTTCATCAGGACTGTGTGATGCAAAAATATTTTCTATAAACTGATTTCTTCTTTTTTGCGAAAAAATGTTTTTAATTTTTTTCAAATTACACCTACAATTGGGATTACATATAAATATTTTCTACAATCTGATTTCTTCTCTTCTTTCTTAATTTCTTCCAAGATTAAGCTGATTAGGCTATTCCCCTCTCTCTCACAACTCCCAAGCGCCCAAACCCATCACCATGACATTTCAAATCCGAGTTCAATCGTCACTATATCTTGGAATTGCACGTCAAGTAATTGCAACCTTTAAGTACAATGGTTCATTGCTAGGGGTCCAAACAACAATCACTCTATGCGTGCAAATTCTGGTAATGCAACTGATGTATTTAAAAAAAGCAGGACAAAATAGTACTAAAACCAGTTAATTTTTAGTCGCTTATCATACTTCATGTGGAAAAAAATGCTTATATGAGCAGAGTGACAAACCTCAGCAATGGACGAGGCTACTGCTGCAGCAGCTTGAGTTTTGTGGGAAAGTTCACGCATGTAACGACCAAATCTGCGGACTGCAACTGATATGACTGGTACAACAGCTAGCGCCAACACTACATATATATTTTACAAACTCAATAAAATTTATAAAATGACAAAAAGAAGATTGCACCTGAGCATGCAAGAAGGTTATGGGAAATCATCAAATACTATCTTCTCTTATAAAGCATTTATCCCTTACATGTTAATTTCCATGATGTTTGAAACATAAACAAAAGACCAATAAATGCAGTAGCAAGATTCCTCAAAGCCTCTGAAAGGTTAGTAGTTGCAGCATTCTTTATGATCTGGGTATCTTCAGATAGCCTACTGAGAAGCTCTCCTGTTCGAGTAACATCAAAGAAAGCTATCTCCTGAAGAATGCATTACATCTTTCAGAAAAATCTCAAGGATGAAAAGAAGAACGAGACCAACTCTAACAAAATGACAAATATAAAACCAAACTAGAAGAAATTAGACAAGAGTATGTCGTTAATACCTGGTGAATAAGGTGACTGAGAAGGTTCTTTCTTAACCGAGCTACAACCCTTTCACTGGCAGAAGAGAACAACCAAGCTCGAAGAGCTGTACAAACAGAACTGAAAGAGGGAATTGTTGCTCAGTTAGATGAAATGAAACTCAATACTAGGGAAGAACCATACTAGAGGGTTTCGATAAATTGATGCATACGTATGACTCAGAATGCAGCACCATGCTGGTTAAGAATCAGATTTTGAGATCTAAGTGTCCCAGTACACTCCCCACTCGCCACTCCCCACTAAACCCTAAAATAATAGAAATATGGAATGCAACCTCCGAGAATTAATGTCAAGTTACCAATAACAAATTGAAAGGAGCGATTTTTCTCCTTAGTAGCACGAAAAGAGAGAATAAGAAAGTTGGCAAAAGTTGCAGGGTATACCCAACTATGACAACCAAAAAGATCTCAAGTATCGTGTTCTTGACTGCATCTAAAGCTTCTGATTTCTGTTCAGGTGTTTGGACATCACCTGAAACTATATCAATTATCTTCCCCCCAAATTTTGGCTGCAAATTGAGCATTATGAAGTCAGTGATAAGAAATCCAGTACTCACTTCAATAGAAAAGCAGTGAAGTGGGAAGAGACACCTACAATCAAAATGCTTGACGTTGACGCAATCAGCAAAGCAATTGTTGCAATTATCAAACTTCGTGCTTCAGGCTTAGCCTGCAAATCAGGAGCATGTTAAAAATCCGATTCAATTCAAACGTACACCCTGGTTACCATCTATCGACACAAACAACACCTACTTACAAGTGAAATGACTCTGCCAAATCCCACATTTGGTGCCTGAAGATGAACATGATTATTTTCAGCATCATAAAGACATAACTTGAAAAATGCAAATGGTCAGTAAGATATAACTTGAAAACTGAAAACAAGACTTAAAATTACCGGTACTGAATCACCATGCTCAAGGTCTCCTAGCTGACCATTTTCAGAATCATTTCCCTTTCTCCCTAACTATAAAGCCAAAATGAACAATAAAAACCAAAAAAATAATCTGCTAATTGACAAATAATCTAATTTCGACACTGCTAATTCGATACAGATACTGCTCCTGTCCAACATAGTGCCCAAGAACAAAACTACATACCCCATTATCAAACTATAATATGGCAATATCATGATTCCTGAAGTCGCCTAACAACCTAAATTTAAAGAAATTTTCATTTTCAACTCATACGATAGGACACAGTAAAAACAAATGCTTCATACGATCAAGGGCAGAGGCAAGTGTAATTGAACCCCCTTCGTCAAAAAATTACACTGCACAAATAGAGCAAAAATGAAATTTTGTGGTATATTAAAACTATTGAACCCCTCGACGGAAGACAAAACTCTAGTAAAGTGGTAAAGGAGGTTCAAGTCTCGTTCGTTTTAAATCATTAATTCAAATTCCGATATCCCTAGTATTTATCTTTAACACCCTGCCTACGATCAAAGGGGCTAACTAACATAAGTTTGCAAAATTACAACAAGAAAAAGAAACTTACAGCAGGTCTGTCTAGTAAAGGAGTTCTTGTGTTACCAAGGCCATTACCATGACCATGCATCCCTGAAAACATGGCTAAATTTTCAACTTGTGATGAGTGTGGTGGTCACAAGTAGAGAGCTTACCACAGTTTTATAAAGTAAGTTCAAATTGAAATATACTAGTGAAATGGGTGGTTGATAAGGGGGGCCGTCTTATATTAGTGTGTTTAATAATTGGCCCAAAATATTGTCGTATTGTATTGATAGGTTATAAAGACAAGTGCTAAAAGTTGGGAATTTCTTGGACATCAAGAATCCTTTTTTGTTGTAAATAAAGACAGATTTTCTTTGAGGTAATTGCTTATGTCATTTGTGCAATTTTGTCACAATGCCAAGTGTTGTGGAATTTTTTGTTTTGTCTTTAATATGATATTAGTGCTTACTACAAGAAGTTTTGACCGTACTAAGCTATTTTTTACACTAATTGACCAAAATAATATAGTTTTTTAAAAGTTTACAAAACTAGTATAAACGCATTCCTGAATAACGTTTTATGCAATATTTTATTCAAAAAGCAGAACACATGAAATTTAACGGGAGAAGAAGTTAACGGAAGCTAAAACGTAACTGTGAATAACGTTTTATGTTTAAAACGTTATTCACAGTTACGTCAATGACGTCACCCTGCCAAAAGAGAATCCTGCTGCAAGTCTAATTGAGTGTTGCAGTAGCTCAGCTTAATGACGTTACTAGAAATAACGTCAATGCTTTAAAACGTTCTTAACAGTAACGTTTTTACCTTAAAGGTAGTTTTTTTGACCTACTGAAATGACTACTCCAATATTTCATTTCAGAAGCTTATCTTTAAAATTCAGGTCGTAAATTCAGCACATCTCAATTTTTTCTATGTTCTACTATTGATTTGAGATCATTCATTAAAGGTATGAACTTGATTAAATCATACATTGTGTTGTAGCTAGTACAAATTAGAAAAGCTTCATCTTATATATCTTGTTATACTAATCATTATAATTGCTTTTTTTTTTTTAGGAAAAATGGCCAACTTTGGTCATAATGTCATGGTTGCTTTGTATTGGGGTGGAGAAATAGTTACTGAAATGGATGGATTTAGGTACACAGAATGTGCCAAGTTAATTGTTAATGTTCCTATTACAACCAATTACGTTGAATTGGTTGGAATGTTGCACGAGAAAATGGGTACAAATAGTGATGATATTAACATCATTGTTTCTGGAAAATATCCATGTTCATTTCAGGGCAACAATGCAAGGTTCATTGAGTTTAAAATTGATAATGACTCATCTTTGTTACAGTTTTTTTCCATGCCTCAACAATTTGCTGATAAGATTGATATTAGTATTTTGGAGATGTATGTAAAAACTGTGCCTACAAATCGAAATAATATTTTCCAATCGAGTGGTCAACATGGCTATCACATGAACTTATTATCTCAAAATTGTGGATTTTCAATGGTTGGTCAGCCTTATTTTACAGGTCCACCAATTCAACCATCATTCCAACAACAGCCGATGTATGACAACACTAATTTTGGGTATTATCAATCTCACACGAATGCGGCATCACATAGTGCATCATCTAGTTATGAACAGTCATTTGATGAAGTTCCGAGAAGGCGTAACAATCAATCATTTGATGAAGGCCCGAGTAGGCATAGTCAACAACCATTCGATGAAGGTCCAACCAGGCAGAGGCACATTGGTAGTAGTCAATCATTTCATGAGGAAAATGGTGATATTTTCAATGATACAAATGCTCAACTTAGTGATGAAAGTTCGGAGGAAGACGAGCCTCCAGAAGATATTGCAGAGGATGAAAATATGGACAGTGAACCTGATGAAGATATTGGCGATATTGGTGATTTTGCTCAAAATGATTTTGGTGCTAGTTCTCGGAATCAATTTGGCCGAGGGTTGGTTGATCCTGTGGAAGAAATAACATACTTTAGGACACTAGAGAATGCTGATGATATTTTTATGTCAACTCGTGAATCCGAGATGGAATGTGGTTCAGTTTGGCATGAGGATGCCAAAAAAGACCTAGAAAAAGGAATGTATTTTAGCACTAAAGCAAAATTGAAAAGGGCTGTCAAGATTTGGAGTTTGCGCAAGAATAGAGAATACAAGGTGGTGACGTCAACCAAGTCACTATGGGTCGTGAGATGTAGGTTGCATGATTCTTCAGGTTGTATGTGGTTTCTTCGAGGTCGGAAGCGTGATGAAAATATTTGGAAGATCGGAAAGTATGTTGGCGAGCATAGATGTGAAATTGAAGGTCTTTCTCAAGGTCACGCCAACTTAGATACAAATTTGATTGCATCTATTTTGGTGAACCAAATGAGAAAAAATCCTAAATTATTGGTAACCGATGTTATTTCTAAAGTTCATGAAAAGTTTGGTCATCAAGTTTCATACAGGAAAGCTTGGCTTGGGCGTAAACGCGCATTTGAATTGGTGTATGGCGACTTTAAAAAATCATTTAGTGATCTTCCTCGTTATTTTGCAGCATTTCAGCAGTCTAATCCTGGCACAGTTGTGGAATGGAAACACGAAGAGTCTATGAGTTCAATGGAGGTAAAAACTTTCAAGTATGTTTTTTGGGCATTCAAACCATGCATTGATGGATTCATTACGTGTCGCCCTGTTATTTCAATAGATGGAACACATATGTATGGTAGATATGACATAAAATTACTAATTGCTGTTGGAATTGATGGAAATGATAATATTCTTCCTCTAGCATTCGCCATTGTTGACAAGGAATCGAAAGAGGCATGGAAGTGGTTTCTTGAAAAATTGAGCATTTATGTGGTAAGGGGTAGAAGAGATATATGTTTGATATCTGATAGGGCAAAAGGAATCTTGACTAGTTTGCAGGAATTGAGGCAATGGCAAGAGCCACGAGCCTTTCATCGATTTTGCATGCGCCATCTGAAGAGCAACTTTCAATCTCATTTTCCTAATAAGGACCTAAGTAATTTGATGTGGAGCGCAGCTACATCACACCAATTAAGGAAGTTTGAAGCTGAAATGGAGAAAATTCTAAATAATAATAGAGACGCGTTTGAATACCTCGTTGCAGTTCCTTTAGAGAAATGGACCCTTTGTTATGATAACGGGAAAAGATGGGGTGTTTTGACAACAAATCTTTCAGAATCATTTAATGGGCTGTTGAAGAAAGCCCGTGGGTTGCCAGTCACAGCGATGGTTAGGCTTTCATTAGAGCAAAGTGTTGAAAGGTACACCCGCAGGTCACAGACATCGCTACTTCTTCAGGAGCAAGGAAAATTTTGGACCGAGAGGTTCCAAACAAATTGGGACAAGGAGATTAAAAGTTCAAAAAGGCATTTTGTTTCTGATTTTAATTTAATCACAGGGGAATACACGGTTACATCAATGATAGTGGATGAAACAGGTGGTAATCTCCATTGTGTCAACTTGAATGAGAAAAAATGTGACTGTGGTAAGTGGACTAATTTACACTACCCGTGTTCACATGTCTTGAATGTTACTAACAGAATGGGTCAACGAGGTAGGAGTTTTGTGAGCGAGTATTTCACCGTTGAGAGCTATGTTGCAACATATTCTGGGTCATTCTCACCAGTTGGGCATGAGGCGTATTGGCCACCTCCAAGTTTTCAAATGAGAAGTAATGAATTCTATCGTCGTCCCAATCGACGCGGAAGACAAAGAACAACTAGAATTCCAAATGAGATGGATCGTGGTCCTTCAGTATATGGTCGTGCTTGCACAATATGCAGACAAACCGGGCACGACAGGCGCCGATGTCCAAATCAACATCGTGTTGGTAGTCAAGGTAGTAGTCATTAAAATAAGTGGGTTATGTTTGATGTCGTACTTTATTGTACCAGATTGTCTTTCTTTCCAAGTATTAATTTTTTTTATGTTTTAAGTGTAATAGGTTGTCTTTTCTCAAGTATTGCAATCCCAGGTAAACTATTATGTTTGAGTGTTGATCGTCGTTTCAGCAATGTATTAAGAGATTTGAATGTCATCCTTTATAGCTGCTTGAAAGACAACGTAAGAAGCAGAAGAAATCAGCTCCATCCACAGTACTTCCACTTTGTATTCAATTGTTTTTATGGCAACCATAGATGATACACCAATATAATGGCTCCGGCAAACAGGAGTATAAACTGCCTGCCACTGCAGTTAACTAAGCTGCCAAGGTGCTTAGATAGTATCTACCACTCCTGACACCTAGGCGTATTAATGGGGTTTGATAACCAATCTAACCAAATTGAATTTTAACTACTTTTACCTAAAACCATAGGTTTCATATAAATTTGTAACTCTACGATTAAGTAGGATAGGTTTTATATAGTCAAAGTTTAAGTTTTAACGTATCAGTATCCTTATGAGTCGTTTTGAGTAACCATAATATACAATGTATTAGGTTGTATTAAGGCCCTTGCTATGCTATGAATACTAGCAGCATCTAAAGAGGAATATCAATGGCCCCTGGTCCCTAGGACAATCATTGCTATTAGTTTCTTTACCAACTAAAGATGTTATGTCAAATTCAACAATTCATTTACTATTGCTGCAAGAAACATATTAAGAACGCTAAAAGTCAGTTGTTATTGCTACAGCCACTCAAATCAGTATTTTACCTGCTATTCTACCAAGCCAAGCTAGGATGGGCATTCTCAAAAGGAAACTCAGGCAAATTGTCAACCAGTACCAGCTAAGAACTAAACAAGAATCATATAACCAAGGGCTACTTCCCTTTGTATTCCATCTCAGGAAACTTGATCCATATCCATGATAAGAAATAAGCTAGTCGTTTTTCCAATTTTTTCATCCATAATCTATTAGCATCAACTAATCAACTAATCAACTAAGCATTGTTAATAAAGCTTGAACATATTTTAATAAAAAGTACATTTTTTGGCAAAAGAGTACAATTTTTTCATACTAAACTTACTGTCTTACCTAATAAAGCTTGAACATATTTTAACCACAACAAAAATAGTGATGACTTGTTCACTCATTTTTTCGATCTTCTTCGATACTGATAAATAATGTGGCCTCCTGTCCCGCAACGGGTAGCTTTAATTATGCGCTTTGGCCTCTCATTAACTTGTGTAATAGCTCCTCCGTTGTTACCATCTTCATTGTCGTTGATATCTTCCAAATCATTGTTACCATCTCCATTGTCGTTGATATCTTCCAAATCATTGTTACCATCTTCATTGTTGTTGATATCTTCCAAATCATTGTTACCATCTTCATTGTCGTTGACAACCTCCGACAATCCACCATCTCCATCATTCATATGAGCATCTAAAATATTCACTGATAGTGGCAAAGGTGATCCTCTAAAATGGGGTGGCGCTCCCGCAAAAAAGTCAGTTCCAAAACGACCATACTCATTCTCAAATGTCGGGTCCATAGAAAATTGTGGATTTTCCTGATGTTCTGGCGTCATTAATGGAACAATTTGAGTGTCCGGAGTTTGGTATGCAATATTTGATTCCTGGGTGAAGTCATAAGTAGTCACCCTTGGCGTGGACTCAATGTTACAGTCGCCAAGTAGATCATCCGAACCTATATATTAATTTAATAATTATGCTTATCTTATGCACAAGAGACAAGTAAAATAAATAGCAAAAATAATTTTAACTACTAAATTCTTATCGACTCTATCATACTGGTTAAACTAGTACTCCTATTATACAGTACTAGTCAAACTAGTATCTTTAACTCACTGGATATCTTTAACTCACTAGTCAAACAGAAGGCTACCATAAGTCACTAGAATCTTTAACTCACTAGTCAAGCAGAAGGCTACCATAAGTCACCCTACAACTCCAGTCATTTATAACGCATTTATGTTGATAACTTTTTGTCGCATCATACTGTGACAAACTGGATATTGATGAATTAGTAACAAATAATGAAAATAAAAAGTTCAATTTAGTAGTAATGAGATTGTAACACAGAGAAAGAATTCATGAAATAAAATAACTAACCTGATGCCCGCGAGAAATTCTCATTATGTACTTCTGAAGTGGAGCCATTTTCACAATCAGGTACGTGATCATTAGATCTTGCCTGATTCGGATCCCTAAAAGCACAACTCACTCCGCCGCTCTCAACATAACGAGCTCTCCTACCAGTAACACCACCCCTTCCCCGTCTACGAATTGGGGGACATAAATCTACTGGTGTTATTTCAGTCCTCCTGTAATCTGCAGGCACTTGAAGTCGATCAACCTCATGTACATAATCCAAACAACGAGACCCCTCATCTCGCACCATTGCACGAAATATAAATAATTGCTCGGAAGTTGGATGATCACCGAGGTTTCGTGCATTATCAACCATTAAATGAATATATCGAACCTGCAAAACGAAAAACCAAAATAAATATAACTAAATATGTAAACAACTTTAATGCTTAAAAGTATCTATCCATTATTTACCATTGCTTCATACGGAGTCGAATTAGGTACATAACCTTGTCGTTGTTGGCGGCGGCGACTAGGATTACCAATAAGTAGACGAGTAATGCGTAGAAACCAACTAATGTAGGGGTCATTTATTCGGAGTGGTCCCTGACCAATAGGTCCATCAAATACATGTTGCTGACGCAAGTTCCAAATAGCTAAAAATTCTGCATGCACCTCGTCCCAATGGGTATTCTGTCTTCCACGGCGACCTTGATTAAAGTGTTTAGCATCGAGGACATAATTTTGTGGTATATGTTGCGATAGCCCAAACTGTCGCATGACCCGATCAGGCAAGTGAAGCTCAACCATATCCCAACATAAAATAGGGACTCGTGCACGCCATATGTGTCGTCCAGCACGGCAAAACTCAGGAAGGCTCTCAATTACATTGGAGTATGGCTCCCAAATAAACTACAATTAAACATTAGTTTACATATGTATTTGTAATTAAAATAACATGGAAATAAAAATTAAATTGTACGACATCTTACATGGTCCTCCGTCATCGAATCAAGTGTGTCCCTATTAACTGATAACACATATTGTGTTGTGTCTGTCCAGCTAAAACGGGCATACCATTTAACAGCAAGCGGACCAGTAGGGAAATAATCTGGAAAGAACTCTTTTGTATCCTTTTGTGCGACTAGCTGGGGACTGAGGACAGTAATTCTCTCCCAGGCCCAAATCTGAAAAAAATATACATTGACAACTATTAAATAAACTATTACTAAAGACATTATACAAATAACAAATTTGTACTATTATTAAGTATATACCTGGAGCAATGGGAGGAATCCAGCTATCTCATTAGCATTACTTTGGGAGGCTCTACAAAGGTTTCGATATAAACATGCTAGTGTCGCGCTACCCCAACTGTAAGCTCCTATCCTATCCACATCCTCAAGCATAGGTAGGTACATTAGCTTTAAATAATTACCAGATGTATCTGCCATTAACATACCAGCAATCATCCAAAAAATGTAACATCTTGCCTTCTGATGTACCATCTCTTCGGTTGCTCCATCAGGCAAGTTTGGTTGGGCTTTCATGTGCTCATTCAGCGCGGAGACCTTAAGCACGCTACATTTGAAATCCTGAATACTTGGGGTGAATCCTAACAATCTGGTACATATTTCTTGCCACTGCTCAATGGACCTAGTAGGCTCATATCCAATAACAGCATCACCATCTACAGGTAAACCATACAACACCTCTACATCTTGCAAGGTCACTGTTGCTTCACCGCTCCTAAAATGGAATGTATGAGTCTCTGGACGCCATCTCTCGACGAGTGATGTGATCAAACTGCGATCAATAGAAGGCCGACACGACCTATACACACCATAAAATCCAGCACATATAATAACATCTAAAACTCTTTGGTGGATAGGATATTCTTTAACAAGCTTCCAAAAATTACCATCGCACTTTCTCGTGTTTAAGATCATGTCAGGTTTCCCATCCCATATGTCTCGTGACCTATGGGTGTGTTGTGCGATTAGTACGGATCTATCTAATGGACCAGGGTCAAGCTGATAAGAGCTACTACAAGCCATGACTCCTGCACTCATTTATCAATTGGAAAGAATGAGTTCCACATATAAATATAAAAATTTAATTTAAAATCAAAGGCTAGTACAATTTTTCTTTTTTTCTATTTACACAGTAACAAAAACGGAAAGATATAACCAAACAAGAAATTACAAACCCACAATTATAAACCCACCATCATCAAAGCTTCAAATATGGGTCTTTTTTAATTTTAAAACCAAACAAGAAATTTTAAAAACGAAAATTAACCTCAAAAAGTTTAAAATATCCTTGTGCAAAATCAGCGGGTACTTGAATGAAACAATACTTGACGAAGGAGTTGTGATGAAAGCTTTGTACTTGGAGTACTTTGTTGCTGATTTAGGACGTAGGAGTGTTGATGGAGGAAGGAGTGGTGATTTAGGATGGAGGAGTTCTAATTTTAGGGCTATGTTTGGAGTTCAGATGTTTTAAGGATACGTAGTTGTTGGGGGAAAAAGACTCCAAAGAAAGTATAAACACTAAAACGTTACTGAGAGTAACGACTTATATTTAGTTTTTTTTTTTTTTTTGAAGATTAAGTGACGTAACTGTGAATAACGTTTTAAACATAAAACGTTATTCACAGTTACGTTTTAGCTTCCGTTAACTTCTTCTCCCGTTAAATTTCATGTGTTCTGCTTTTTGAATAAAATATTGCATAAAACGTTATTCAGGAATGCGTTTATACTAGTTTTGTAAACTTTTAAAAAACTATATTATTTTGGTCAATTAGTGTAAAAAATAGCTTAGTACGGTCAAAACTTCCTTACTACAAGTGCAACTTCTTCTTATTTTCTTGAGGAAAAAAAATACATTAAAATTGGGGATGTTGACGAAAATACCCATTAAAATCAAAATATTTAATCACCTCTATTCATAAGTTTTATATTTACAAGCTTTATCTATAAATTATTTACATGTCATACATATCTAGACTTGTATACTACGGAGTATTATTTATGCAGTATATCTTATAGGTATATACTCATATTTAAACTTGTAGTATAATATTATTTATGCAATATACCTTATAGGTATACACTCATAAAGGTATAACAAAGGTATACAATAATAAATGGATAGTTGGGTAAATATTTTTAATTTCATGGGTAGTGTAATTTTTAATGGATATGGTTTGTAAATAATTTGAATTTTATTGGTATATAGTGTAAAAAAATCCTTAAAATTGACGTGGACTTGCATGCTGGCCCGCAAATTTGGTGGTTGGTTGACTTTTAAGGAAAGACTTTATTTTGTACTTCATGGTTCATGCAACTCAAATTTGTGCGAGGTTTTTTATGTTTTACAAATATGTTAAGTTCAAAACGTTTACACTTTTAGGTTTACAAATTCTAATGTTTAATTAGTATATAAACAAGCTATATACAGTGGTAAGTTTGATAGGGGTGCGGGGTAAAAATTTCGCCCAGCAGCCACTTTTAACACTGGTATTTGATTTGAGAACACTATTTTCTTTGGTCTTACACTAAAGACCATTTTGGGCCTTTACTAAATAAATATTGACTTAAGTTCTGATAATTGACTAAGTTCAGTCCATACGGCTCCTGGACTGAAGTTCCATCTTTAAGGACTGAACTTCAGTCCATATGGCCATGGACTGCCATGGACTGAAGTTCAATCTTTAAGGATTGAACTTCAGTCCATATGGCCCTGGACTGAAGTTCCATCTTAAGGACTGGACTGAACTTCAGTCCATATGCCTCTGGATTGAAGTTCAATCTTTAAGAACTGAACTTCAATCCTACCTCTGGACTGAAGTTCTATCTCTTTAAGCAAAAGTGGCTACAAACTAAATATTTTGGTATTAGTGGTCTGTGCCTAAAGACCAGCGGCAAAAGTGACCTTTCATGCACTTTCCTCGAGTGATGGACGCATTGTTGCCACGAGTACAAGGCTGCTAGCTACGGGAGATCGATATTATTAGCCTATCAATAGCATTTCATGCTTCGCCACTATTTACATAAACATTATAGTCTATTACAGCAGCAAGGAATTTTCAAAAATCAATTAAATCAAGTTGTGAATTTAGTATTTTGAATTGGGCCTCATCCTAAA
Source organism: Petunia x hybrida (assembly GCA_037355625.1). Classification (NCBI taxonomy): domain Eukaryota; kingdom Viridiplantae; phylum Streptophyta; class Magnoliopsida; order Solanales; family Solanaceae; genus Petunia; species Petunia x hybrida. The sequence goes on along the minus strand of JBBBVM010000404.1, from coordinate 746,894 downwards.
CATAAGAGATTGCAACAAATATCACTATATGTATCCGTATATCACTGGTTATATCTTTTTATCCCCACTTATATGTGGTTTAGCATAATGGCCTTGGAGGCAGGAGGAGGCAGGACTTCAAGTTATAAATTGATAAGTGCTGTCTCTTCGGGAATTATAAAGGGCAACTGTTGCACGCGGAGAGATTAAAGGGGCAAGTGTTGCTGAGACAACACTTCAAGTTATCTAGGAGAATATGGGAAGAGATAAAAGGGCAAGTGTTGTCTATGCAAGAGCGGGCCAAAGTCAAGTGTTCTTAATGGCTACCTAAGAGGCAACACTTACGAGAAAAGGAGGGCGGACACTTCAAGTTATCTGGAGAATGTGGAAAGAGATAAAAGGTCTCCTGGGCAGCACTTACTAGAAATGGATGAGGCGGGATGCGGGCGTCAATATAAGATCTCGTAAGATATTTTCGTCCGAAATTTATTCATTAAAGTTAGCAAAGATCATTCTTGCAAAACCACTTTAAGCAGGGTCAACAAAGCAAACCACTGCCTGTGGTGTCATAGTTTCGTAAATTGTCCGGAGAATTGCATAACTATGACATAGGCAATGGTTTTGCCTTTTTGATCTCCATTACAGTGTTAATATGATATCCGTTTAGTTTAATGAATAAATTTTGAATGAAAATAAATGACGCATGACGACTTACTGGAATATTGGAGTCGAGGCCGTGGTGTCTAATTGTCTTGAAGTGTTGCTAGACAAAACTTGGCCTCACCACTTCTCCCAGTTTTCCAGATAATTAAAGTATAGTCTAGGCAACATTCGCCCACGACCTCTTCCCGTATTCTCCAAACTAATTGCCTTGAAGTTTTGCTTAGGCAATACTATACGAGACTTCAGAAATAATATCATAGTAAATAGGGACAAACATTCAAAACTAGTCAAAATTGGGGGCACTGGCTGAATTTTTTTGCTAAACATAAATAGAACAAGAATGTGCACTCAGTAGATGAAAGGGAAATTTGGATCACTAGCCATTTTTGGACGCGCTCAATGGGGACTATCCATCGTTTCAAAATTCATTGAAGAATAGCCAAAAAATCGCGCGCACACTTAAGCTCCATTAGCGTTGGAAAAACACCCCAGACTAGCCCCATAACAAAAAACTGGGGCTTTGAACAAAACTTGTTCAAAGCCCAAGTATTTTGTTATGGGACTTTATATATAAAGCTGAGTCCCATAACAAAATGATGGGGCTTTGAACAAGTTTTGTTCACAGCCCCAGCATTTTGTTATGGGTTATGAGACTTTATATATAAAGCTTCAGTCCCATAATAATGCTGGGGCTTTGAAGAAGTTTTGTTCACAGCCCCAGCATTTTGTTATGGGACTGAAGCTTTATACATAGTCCCATAACAAAATGCTGGGGCCTTGAACAAAACTTGTTCAAAGCTCCAGTATTTATACTGGGGTTAGTTTACTGAAGCTTCCCCAGTACAAATACTGGGGCCTTGAACAAGTTTTGTTCAAAGTCCCAGTATTTATACTGGGATTTGTCCGGAGGTGGCTATTTCTCAGCGAATTTGTTTTTGACGGCTACAAATCAATTAACGCGCGCCAAACAGGCCCCTACACTAAATTTTTACGTAGATGTTTCTGGCACCTTAGCAACACTTAAAACTGATATAAGAAATTACTTAATTGTTAGCCCCATTCTTCAGAGATAACAGACACAGCTTAAAAGATTATAGAAATTGCCAAGACTTGCTATGATTAAATTAAAGTCTAGAGATTTGGGCTAAACATGTAATAACTTTCTTATTGGGATAGAAATTGTCAGAGTGGTGCCATGGGGAATTTACAAAACCATAGCACCTTAGTTAATAGTTTGCCTTATTGAGCTCGTTTAAAGTAGTTTTACAAGAATGACCTCACTAACTTGACAAGTGTACCCACAGGAGCAGTACTTGATCTTTTTATCTCTGTCAATATTTTCCCCAGATGACTTGAAGTGCCGCCTTGCAGGCAGCACTTACAATTTATACTTGAAATGTTCCCCATGAAGGAACAATTGTAAATTTATAATATGAAGTGTTGCCTACCTAGGCCATTCTATTAAACCATTCTTAAATAGGGGCAAAACATCATAATCAAGGATAAGGGATACATGTAGTGAAATATATTGACTTAATTTCTTTAAATTTCCGAAAACATACATAGAAACGTAAAAATTGGATCTGTAGCATGTTTGCACCGCGTTAAATGAACACTAGTCAGCGGTGCAAAACTGTTTGAAAATTAGCCAATTTCGGATAAATTCCAGTATTTTTCCAGTACAAAATACTGGGACTTTGAACATGTTAGTAAAAGTACTGGGAGTTTGTATATAAAGCTACAGGGACTTTGAACATGTTCCCAGTATAAAATAGTGTGACTAGTCTGGGGTGTTTGCCAACGATAATGGAGTGCAAGTGTGCATGCAGATTTTTAACTATTTTTTAATTAATTTTGAAATGGCATATAAAAATCACTTAGGGCGTACAAAATTGGCTAATTATCAATTTTTCCCTTTGAAACATTCAGGCCCATTAAAATGTTTCATTGCATTGGATCCAAGTTGTAACTAAAAGTTTGTGTACATCAGTCACTTTTTACAATGTTAAATGAGAAATAACTAGTATTTGTAAAGTCTTAGATAAATAGCCATGATTGCTCAAATTTTTAATTTTTTTTTTATGGATGTCACTTTAAAATATCTCAGGTCAAAGTACTTTAGTTTGAGGTGAAAAATCGTGAGTTTTAGAAGAAATGCTGGAATTCTAAGATCCCATATTTTTCCCTAAAATTTAGAATTTTTCAATTCAAACTCCAGTATTTTGACATGAGATTTTGAACTGAATTTCTTGAATTTCGCTGGAGTTTGTGCTTTTGTGCCTATTTAACTATATCTTTACAAATGATAGATATCTCTCATTTAGCACTCGAAAAGTGACTAGTCATCAAATACACCCTAGGCCTAAAGACTAGTTCAACATCCCTGTGTTTCCCCTCAAAAGGCTTGTTGGCGACAAGCCCATATTCAAGGTATCCAATGCTAATGTCAAAGAATTATGTTGGGTGGAGCTGAATGTGTTCTGCACAAACTATTTTTCAAAAGTATTTTTCCGAAACTTTTTCGAAGACAATATCAAGACAGTGCTCTACAACAAATAATTGACCTTAAAAACTGATTTAAGTAATGTGGTTTAAATGTGGTTTAAATCCGTTTAAATTAGTGACCTTAAAGGAGTGGATGATGTTTAAGCTGCATTCACAATAAAATCTTTAAAATGTAGATAAAAGGAAAAAACTACAAACTCAATACAAGGTTTATTCTACAGAATTTAAGTTATATATAGATAATATAAAGATCTCTTTACACTGTTAGAGAATTGTGATTTGTGATAGCATGTTAGCTATCAATTTACTAGATTATCAATTCATACTTCTCGAGCGATAGTTACTTAAAAAAATGATCTCATTATGTAAATACTTTTTAAGCAGATAATAATACATACAGTATTATTTAACTCATTGTTAAACTGATATGCCACTTAATAAATTTTCAAATTTTTGATTTCCAGCTTAAGTAATAAAAATATACTTATTGCTGAAATTTTACAATGTAGACAAAATTATAGCAAGTGTTGTACTGGAGGGGGATCCGACTCCTCCCCATTTTCTATTGTCTCCATTTGCCCAAGTTTTTATTTGGACGACTAACACATATCCAGTTTTGATATCAATGGTATAGATTAAATTAACTAAAATGGTCTTAACAATGATTAGAATATTGAGTATTTCCATATATTTGCTAAAAAAATTGGTAATCCCACCATTCTAGCAGCTAAACTCCAGATGCAGTTATTACTGTTCCTATTTTACTAATTAATAAACACCTTGCTATAAACCTCTCTAAATCTAAAACATTTTATATTTTGAATTTTTCGCCTGTGTCTTTATATTCTCTTTTCTTTTTATCACTTTACAATTCAGAGAACCTTTCTTATTTTGATTTTGCTTTCATATGCCTTCGTTTTTTTATTATTGAACTGATCATTCTAATAAAATTAAAAGTTGCTCTTATTCTCTTTGGTAATCGAATGGCTATAGCCATTCTGAATTGTTTGCACGAAACTATCCTAGTTAAGTGATAAAAAATGAAGACATTATAAGATGGAGAGTAGTAGGATCCATATCCATTGTAGGGTACAATGCAAATGAATTTTTTATCAAACTGAAATAGGATAAGAATTGCCCGAAGTGGCCAATAGCTCAAATATGGAACCTCCAAGTTAGTATACGACTACCAACTTTAGGATACCTCAAATATGGAAACTGCATGAGATCACAACAATGCTGCATTTGCCTAGACAGTATCAAAAATTGTACATGCAATTTTCGTGATTTGAATACTCGAATTCACAATTACGCAAATGGTATATAAGTTTGACTGGTTGATCACCTCGAGAAAATGTTACCATATTTCTATAACTTTCTAATGTAAAGAAGGAGTAGTATTGTTTCTCAAACTAGGGTAAGGGGTTAACTAGAATTTTACTCCAAATTCTAAAGAATATCTTTATAAAATACTCAAATCATATAAAGTACCAATTTAGTCCCTATGTTTCACTTTGTCATGGTTTAATTTGACACAAAGTTTAATGGGTGAAAATTATTTTCATCCTCCAACTTTGATTTGAAATCAAACACATCCCCCAACTTTCAACAATAGACATATTCATCCCTTTATCTCAATTTAATATTTTAAATACCTATTGTACTCTCTAAATTATTAGCATGTCTATTTATTTTTAAATATATTTTATATTTTTTCTCTTTTTAGTCTATGTTATGGACTTAGGTATAGAATAAATAAGACATATTTATAAAGTATAATGTGAAACAAAATATTCTATATGCATATATAAGTTGGAATAATAAAAGATTGAGAAAATGAATAAATTTAATTAGAATATTTTGTTCATACTAGTTTTCAGTAATTTTGGTAATAAAAATTAAATTTTAAGAATTTATTTATTCAATTGAGAGTGAAGATAATAATAATTTTTTAACATACGTTCAACACATGTAATATAGAAAATAAATGTTAAAAACAGAGTTGTTCTTTTACAAAAATTACTAAGTTATTCTCTGTTATACAATAAATGATTTTTAAATGATGACATAATTAAATTATATCACCTTAATGACAATAAAAACTCTAATTTATGAAGACATTGTGTATTATATATAATAAGATATGACAAAAGAAATAATTCTCACATATAATCCAAACATATATCGCGTGAACGCCAATATTGTTAAAAAATTCACGAAAATATTAAATAGTAAATGAGATTGAAAATGGCAAGATCATAATAGACATTGCATAAAATAAGAGGATGAATACGTTTATTGTTCAAAGTTGGGGGATGTGTTTGATTTTTTAAGGTAAAGTAGGAAGATGAAAATGATTTTCACACAAGTTTAAAGATAAATGAACATTTATTAAATTTATGATTTTAAATATATCATAATATTTGTGTGGCTAAAAAACTTTTGAAACTTAATAACATGTCATCACATTTAAATAGACTTTAATATTTGCTACAACTAAAAAAATATGAACGTGTACCATTTTTTTAGAGAAACTAATAAGAAATTAAAATATGAAGAAGGAGGGGTACTACAATATTACTCGTCTCCCCTCCCTGCCTCCTACACGCACGAGCTCACCCACAAATAATAAGAAGCCGACAAGACCATTACCTCCACTAGCTTAAAAGTTCAGTGGTGGAACCAAGATTTTCACTAAGAGGTATCAAAATTTAAATAATTAAATATATAAATAAAATTAAGGGTACTAAATATATAATATATCTACATAAAAATAATTTTTTTATCTGCTTGTACCATGTAATTTTCCGGTGAAAGGGTATCAATTGATACCCTGAACACTAGCTAGGTCCGCCTATGCTTAAAACTTAAAAGGGGAAACAAATCCATATCTACAAATGGAACCAAAAAAGTAAATCTTCTTCAGCATGTTGTCATGGTAACATTAGGCTACGCATATATTCATAAATTTCACTTAAACAAGAGTATCAAACATGTTAAATATGGATTTGTCTCCATCAAATTCGGAATCTAATAATTTAGCGTGGATAAAAGGGGAGGAATATTAGTCGGAATAATGAGGTGATAGATATTAGTATAAGAGTGCTTAGCAGCTGTACTTATTGTTGCATAATTTAATAATTTGTAAATTCGTATCCTATATCAAAACAGCTCAACTAACCTAAATTTGCATCCAAAAATCTTACTCCTATTATAAAAGGACATAGCGTACTCTTCTAAAGGTAATTTAATTTTCACGGTTGAAACTCAATGATTGTGTAAATTGTTAATAAAGAATGGCTCAACAGAATTCTTTATTCCTCCTTTTCTTTTATGACATAATTTTGCTTGGGTACAAATCTTATACTATCGTCAGAAAAAGCGCTGTGAGTTGGTGTGGCTGCCAAGAAAACAATAAAGCACAAGCCCGTTTATTCTTTGTTCGAACAACTTTATTGATAGTTCATGTACATTTTTATACTGCTGGTTGGATCAAGAAATTGATTTAAAGTGAAGAAATTATACCCACAAAATCAAAGTTGGATTTGGATTCTCAACTTTGTGCTCATGCGAGGCCTATAAATTAGAGGGACTAGCTAAAGAAAAATAAATATTTGGATTTTACTTTTATTTCTATTGCATCATGACTAGGTCGAATATTGACAACATGAGTCCTATCAATTTGGAGTTCCTGTACCTTAGTTATCTCTTTGGCATTTAGGAAGACTGTAACATATGCTTTACATGAGGCCAAGCAAAAGGAACAGAGTAATAAAAATATCATATGTTATGGTCTTTAAAAGAAAAAGACATGCATGGTCAAAGATTAACAGAAAGAGGTATTTTCACGGGAGAAAAGAGAGAATATTTTATTTTTTGACCCAAAAGTAAAAATAAAAACAAACGAAAAAGGCAAGTGTTTGTACAAAAATGCTACTGTCGAAATATGTCATGGGAATTATAAAGACTTAACAATCAGACCTAAATTTGGTTTTCATGGTAACGTAAAGGGATATTTTATTCTTGTCAAAAGCCAAAGGATGGGACGAGACCCGAGTCAACCTTCACCAAAATTTGTCATAACTAGGAACGTTGCAACTTGTGGCTTTTGATGAAGATCTTTTATGAAAGCATTTGCAACTTGTTCTTACTTTAAGATGATCATCAAACTTTATTGACGCGACCAAGCAAGCGCATATATATTTTTTAATCTCAAGGGACTGTTGGATCATATTGATCAGGATTTCGATTCTTTTTTGTTTAGATTACGATTATTTTCGTCGTGAAAACTATAGTCCTATTCTTTCCTTTGGCCAAATCAGAGGCATAACTTCCACGTAATTTTCAAGACAAATAGGTTTCTTTTTTAGCACAACCATATGAGGCATTTAAGGGCCGAGATACGTGCAAGTTATCTTATGATCAAATTATGATTTGAATAAATGAAATGACTCTATAAGAACCTTTGTATGTTATTTACCAGATTTCCCGTTCTATCTTTTTTTACTGATTTGAGATAACAATATTTGTAGTTAATCACAAAACTGAAACTTCTTTATTTAATAGAAAGAGCAGTTTCTTTTCGTTGTGATCTCACCTTTTCTCTGTTGGTTCTTCTCCAAGTTTGCTTTCTACCTTACGGACCTTGAAAGGAGGAATACTATTTGTATTGAATGAAATATCTGCTTATATATGAGACGGAGTAACCGTCACATTAACCTCCATAATTTAAAAATTGACAAGCAATGAGGTATCTATAACAGACACACATTTGATCAATCATCCAATAAATGTTGCCTAAGTTATGAAAAAGATCTGGAGCATGATAACGTCGTAACAGTAAACCCTACTCCCTCCGTTTCACTCTATGTGTCATAGTTTAACTCAGTATAAAATTTAAAAAATAAATAAAGAATTTTGAAACTTGTAATATAAAATGAGACTGAAATGCGTTGGAACAAGGTGCAAAATTTTATTTATGGTGGAATTTGATTGAATACAATCTTTAAATGCGTTGGGATTTTTTTCTCAATATAATAGGATTGACTGATAGTATTATTAAAGCATGAGGAAAGAGTATTGGGTGTAAAGATTATCAAGCCAGCCTCTATGAAATGGATCATTGAACCTTAATAAACCGTCATGTTGATGGGCTCCCAGACCACTACTTTGTGTGGAGTGGAATAGCATAGGTGGTTTCCCGTGACAAAAATTGGATCACCTGAAGAAAAGATCCTGCTTGTATCTCTTTCATCTTGATATATTTTTTCCTTTTGTTTTGTTCAAATATATTTTATTTTTGTTCTTTAATCGAGAGTCTATCGAAAACAATTTCTTCATTTTGGTGAAAATAAGGTGTGCGTGTATCTCATCATCTTTACTATAGTATTTTTGGTGAAACTTCTGAATATCTTAGTTTCTTTTTATAAAAGAATAAATTGACTTTATTCTAAATTATCTTTAACTCTTATTTAACCAGAGTAGCTATTATAATGGACCGACAAATAGGAGTAACAAGTACTCCTAGATTTTCATTTGTGATTGAGATTTAAATGCAATGCCCTACTCCTCACTAACCTTATGCAGTATGGGGCCGGCCATTCAGTTACTCACAGCTAACTAAGGGGTCGTTTGGTTGGCTATGTATTAAAATAATATAAGCACAAAATCCAGCACTAAGTTAGTACTATGTTTGGTTAGTTTGGAGAGATTTTAATGTTTGGTATAAAATTAGTACCACGTTTGGTTGCGCTTTTGTATATTCCGCATAGCTAATACCCGCATAAATTATGAGGGAATCTGTGTATTATTTATACGGGGTAGAAGGTGGAATAAGTTAGTACCATGTTTGGTTAGTTTGGAGAGATTTTAATGTTTGGCATAAAATTAGTACCACGTTTGGTTGTGCTTTTGTATATTTCGCATAGCTAATACCCGCATAAGTTATGAGGGAATCTGTGTATTATTTTATGCGCGGTAGAAGATGGAATAAGTAATATGTGTATTAGCAATGCATGTATTAAAATTTAAAATGACAAAATTAACCCTCATAATAGTAAGAATATTTTTAAATTATATTTAAGGAATAACTAACGGGTCGTTTGGCTGAAATAGAGTTTACGCAGGTATTAACAATGTACGTATTAGCAATGCGGGTATTAGCAATGTGGGTATTAGTAATGTGGGTATTAATAATGCGGGTATTAGTAATATATGTATTAGCTATGCATGTATTATAACGTATTGATTATTTATTGAATCACTAATATATTACAAATTAATATACAATGTTATAATTTAAAATATTTAGTTACTCCTTAAATATAATTTGAAAATATCCTTATTATTATGAGGAGTATTTTTGTCATTTTAAATTTTAATACCTGCATTGCTAATATCCACATTACTTATTCCACTTTCTACCCCGCATAAAATAATACATAGATTCCCGCATAACTAATAAATGCAAAATAACATACCAAACGTGGTATAAAACTTATGCAGTATTTGAATTAAAGGGAAATGCATATCAAACATGGTATTAAATAGTGCAGGTTTTAATGCTGAGTTTGGTGCACCCAAACGACCCCTAAATATTTTAAATTATAACATTGTATATTAAGTAATTTTTAATATATTAGCGATTCAAAAAATAATCCCTACATTATAATATATGCATAGCTAATACCTATATTACTAATATCCGCATTATTAATACATACATTATTAATACAGATATTACTAATACCCGCATTACTAATACATACATTGTTAATACCCGCATAAACTTTATTTCAACCAAACGACCCGTAAGAACATTATATCCTTAATGAAAATGGAATGAGCTTTACCATGTCTGGTGTGATTTTTTGGCACAATCAAATTCAGCAGAACTTTTATACTGCGTTTGATTGTTAACTTTGCATTTTCTAATATCTACATAAATTATGTCGAAATTTGTGTATTATTTTGTACGGAATAAAAGATAGAATAATAATATGAGTATTATATGAGTATTATAGTAATATATGTATTAATATTTTTTTAAATGACAAAACTAATCCTCATAATAATAATAATTTTTCTTTTGGTAATTTGCTTACACAATAAACAAGTATTTTAACTTCTACAATATATTTTAATTTGTTGTTTATAAAAATGATCAACAAAAAATAATCATGCATTACAAGCTTTGTATTCTTAAAGTCTCACATAACTAATATTTGTATCATTAATGTTTGCGTTACTAATCCTAGCATAACTAACACATGCATTATCAAATCATGCATTATTTATTTCTGCATAACTTATCTTCAAACCAAACGTCCCCTATGATCGATGAAAAAAGTGAATAATAATCACTTTCTTCGAATAGTACGCCGCATATTTTTTTCTATTTACAGTACGTTCTCAACTTTAATGGCTTGTTTTAATTCAAATAACTTAATCTATCAAAGAAATGCATGGTTTTAAAAGCATTTAAATTGTATATATGTTGAAAAACGTTTTATGTTTTTGGTAGGTATCTAGTTGAAACTGAATGAGAATGTTTTAAATCGAATGTAAAGCATTAGGGCTTTGTTGAGAAGGGAGTGGGATCGTACGTGTTTTATTACAAGGATCGTTTAAGTGGGGCCTATGAAGATATTGTATAAAAGTGTAGGCCTCGGTGCAATCACCCTCTCCTTTCTCATTATAGGGGGAGACAAATACTACAGAGGCCTATAACAAAACAAGTACACTGTCCTCTTTCCATATAGTCAACTCATTCACTCATTAAATTTTGACCCTCCCTTTCAAATGCATACATTTATCGATTGGAGTAGTGAGAACTGAGAAGTGAGGACCCCAAGTACACTGTCCTCTAAAGCAATACTCAACATAACTACAGAGTTTCAAGTACAATAGTTGAACAGTGATATTTTTCATTATGAATATTTATGTAGTTGAACATTATAGCCTTTAGCTGATATAAATATATCAAAAATTGTGGTAAAACAAGTTATTTGATGTCTCAATGTGTAATAATATGTCATTAAAAGTGAAAAAAAAAGGTCGTTTTGTTGAGTTATTTGCGTTTTTTTATCCATTTAATCATATAAGATTGTATGTTGCATAGAGTTTATTAAAAGGTAATGCTACTTACAAAGGTTCTCATTTCCCAATTGTAAATTCTTGAGTTGAGTTTTATTTTTGTTGTAGTAATATATACTCTTCTAACTGAAAGCTTTATTTGACACCCTTTTTTGTTACTCAATTTTTAAGACAATTACATACTTTTATATTTAGAAATTCACAACTTAGAATTACTTGACCGTCATGTAAATTTATATAAAGTTTAAACTTTTAAAAAATAAAGGACTTAAACTTTTAAAATTCGAAAAGGATACTCCTATAAAATAATGTAATACCATTATTGTTAATGACGCAAATAGTTAGAAATGTTCAATGTGATTTATACAGGCTGTGATACAGAATAAAACTCATAACATTAATGCTATTGGTGTTGATGACCTCAAGGGCTATGGGGCTATACGAGAGGAGAGGTAAAAGGCTAGTACTACTGCTTGGGGCCTGATGGGGGTGACTTGATTACAAAGTCATGCAGACGGCGTCTCAGAAGATACACTGTCCTTGCAAATCGAAAAGCAGCAGTTGTCTCTTGGACCAATTCTATAGAATTTTAACTTTTTGGTACAAAAGGCCATTGCTATGCCAACTATTTGCACTGCCATTTGCCAAGCTGGGAGGCTATACTCTGAGAGACCTTGAACCAAGAGTTAACAATCAAAAGAGGAAAAAGCGGAAGAGTTATGGCAAGAACATGGTGGGGTGTACAAGAGAAACATCTATTCAACTTATATGACTCGAATAAGGATTTTATTTTGATTCTAAGCAACATATTTTCACTTGACAAGAAGTTTTTAAAGAAAAAGAAAAAATGTTCTTGAATATGATCTTACATACGAGCTGTATAATCTTTGTTGTGGTAATAATGCTTTTATAATTTGCCAACATGCAATAATATTTACACAGCTATAGAACTTATTGTTAAAAATAATTAGAAGAATTAAGCTAGAATCGAAAGTATAATTATAAAATTGAATGAGAGTAATGTTGACATGTAATTTGTGAGAGAATAAGTTATTTCCACTGTTCCATTTTATGCGTCATAGTTGACTCGGCACAAAGTTTAAGAAATAAATGAAGATTTTTGAAATTTGTGGTATAAAATAAGCCAAAAATATGTGTGGTTGTAAATTATTTCAGTAATGGCAAAACAGTAATTTCAAAGTTAAATTGTTACTAAATTTAGAATGCTGTCATTCTTTTAAAAAAATACTGCCACATAAATTGAAAAGAAGGGAGTAATTAAAACTCTTTTGATGGTTATGAGGTTGATTAAGGAGTAATGAAGAGCAAGGGCACGACACCCGGAATCTCCCATCAGTTTAGGAAGGCGGCGGCGTTAGTGAGCAATAGCAGGTGCATGCGCGTTTGTTGGCTCCCAATTACCATAACCTGATACACTACTCGTGCCCAATACCGTGCACGCTTCTTTTTAACGTTTTAATTACCCCCTCTCTCTTGTATTTCACATTTTTCTATGGACTAGTTAACCGTATAAATTCCACATTTAATTTGGTATGTTTAAACTAGTAGTACTGGACTACTAGTTTATTAATTAAGCTAGTGTTTGAACATAGATTCCTAAATAATTTTTGGAAAATATTTTTTTGGTAAAGTTGTATATGAAAATGGGAACAAAATATTTGGCTCAAAAAGAGCCTTTGAGCTCTTATGAGAATGAAATTTGTATGTAAATGTTTGTTTTTGGCACAAAAAGAGCCTTTAAACGCTTTTTGAGCTTTTGGTAGAAATTTTGCTCAAATAGCATAAACAAATATTTTTTCTTCTAAAAAATATTCCCAAAAACTATAAACAAACGGGGGCTACGTTAAATTTTTGCTCAATAGCCAATAACACATATGATAGTAGACCTGAAAATACTTTCTTATTAAATAATTGTATGAGCCTAAATCAGTTTAGGATCACAAATCGAATTTAGGTAAGAAATACAAGCAAATCTTCGCATCAAAGTCAAGAAAATGCTAAGAGTAAGCGAAAATGCGAGAAAATAATATGATTTCAATATACTGTTGTGATACAAATTTTGCCAGAGTTTCTGTATATGTTTTTGAATAAATACAATGTGAAAGGAAATGCTATTTATAGGCTAAAGGGGCCTTGCCCACATTCTCCACGACTGGTAGTGGCCAAACCCACGTCCTGAGTATTCATGGATGGAGTTAATGGGCTGAAGTAGTGAGCTACTGAGCCGTTACAACCGAGGTGCTCTACCGAGGTCCAAATATATTACTTCAGTGACGGGACTCTGCCGTTCGGTTGAAGCGAATATTACCGAAGCTCAGCTTGTGGCTCGTCTTCGGTGATAACTTCGGTGATTGACTTCGGCAGCTCATTCATTTGCTCTAGTCTGCAGCTTGTCATCACATGCTCGGTTACCATCGGATCATGTTACCGAGACGACACGTATTAAGCCAATATTTACCCACTACAATTATTTTTGTTATTAATGGGAAGAAAAGTAGTACGTCTTTGTTATACTAAGTAGCTGTTTGGAGTTTAAAGTCAAAGCAAGATTTTTTAAAATTTTGTGGTCTAATAAGTTGGAAGTATATATTTGTTTGGGTATAGATTACGCCATTAAGTGTAAATTGAAATTATATTATATCCAAATTTACAATTGGTTTTTTTCGTTAGACAAACTAATAAGTATTCGTACAATTCTTTTTTGCTGAAGTATTATTATTTCAACCTTTTTGTTTGTTTAAATTGTATGTTTTTTGGAAATTCCTTCACTATTCTTTTGTACATATTTTAATAGGCTTTAAAAACTTTTCAGTTCTAAGGTAAAAAAGTTTTGGGAGCCATAAGAAGATGGGCACTATCAATTCTATTCTCATAACTACCACGTGAACCATAGCTAAAATCAATTAATGTAACCATCCAAAAAGGAGGAAAAACAACAATTTGAGCTAAATAATAGGCAGCCCGTGACAATGTGTTTGCTCTAAAAGAATCATGCAAGAACTAGTTTTCTCATTCAACATTTCTTAAACGAGTTCAAACTGTGTTCCTCTTGAAACCATTCTAGTCCTTAAATAAGTCAGCACCACATGCACACATTCAAAAATGCGTTTTGTAATATCAGCTAATACTCTATGTTGCCTAACCATTTCCAGTAACCATCAACATGTCCAATTACTAGTGTCAAGCCAATGCAAGTTTTGATTTACTATATAAGTACTCATTAATTATTTTCTTGCTATTGTTTTTTCATTTGTTAGTAGGGGTCGGTACAAATTTGGACTACTATGACTCATCCCCACCTACATGATAAAAATATATTCGTTTTTTCTTTGCGCGTTCATTCTTTTTGCCTGAAGCCTATGTGTGGCCTTATATTGTCCCCTTCAAAGTTTATATATGCTTCCAATAGAAATATACCCAGAAAATATTTCGCTAACAAAATGAAAAACATATACGAAAAGAGAATGCCTTAAAAGGCTTAAATAAAAAGTAGTACTATCAAGTTAGCTTTTTATGTTGGAGGAATTTTGTTTGTCTCTGAGAGCATCTCCAACAATGCACCAAATTTTACACCAAATGCCAAAATAGTGTAAAAAATGGTGCAAATTTCACTCCAACAAGCACCATTTTGCACCATTTTGGTGTGATGAATAGTGTCGCACCAAATTTGGTGTGACACTATTCATCACACCATTTATTATTTTATTATTATTTCATTATTATTATTGTTATTGTTATTATTATTACTTAACCCTTTAATTAAATATATTACCTATATTTAATTATTTTTTTAATATCTTCATAATATTAACTTTACTTCGTAATTTTAGTATATAATTTTTATAAGTTAATTTTCGTAAAAGTTAATTTTATAACTATAATTTTAAAAAATGTTAACCATAAGTTAATTTTCTTGTATTTCAATGATTTCACTTTTTTTTTGAGTTATCCGTTAATATGTATAATCTATAATGCTTTCCAATAATTATATTATTTAAAATTTTATGGTTTAAAATACTTTAATATTAGATGATTATACAATAAAGGAATATAGAATATATGTAATGAATATATAAAAATAAAATAAAAAATAAAATTTATATAATGGAAAGAAGAAAATAAAATTTAAATAGAAGATAATAATATAATATGGAGGAGAGAGAAGAATATAAAAAGAATATTCCTTTTTGGTGTAAAAAATGGTGTTATTCTTGGAGTAAATTTGGTGCTACACCATTTTGGTGTAAAATTTGGTGTGCTTATTGGAGATGCCCTGGGAGGGACCTTCCTAATTATACAAAAAGTTGATACCCTTGTGTTCTCTGTAAAGATAGAGAGGTCCCCAAGAGAGAAACTTAATGACAACAATAAAAATAAAAATAACATTAAGGATATTAAAAATACTGTTTTATTTTTCTGTTGTCTAGTATTGGTACAGGTTCGGTGCCTTAAAAGTATATACAAAAGTAGAGATTATAGTTTGTTATTTGAAATTTAGATGCAAAAATGAAAAGAATTTGATGCTTTTCAATTAGTTGTGTATAAGTTGTAGACACGCAAACTAAGCTCCCGTTTGGACATGATTTGGGATTTGAAATTTCGGAAATTGAATTTTTGTTTGGACATGCATTTTATTTGGAACAAAATTTGAAGTTTGTGAGGGATTTGGGATTTTTTGGATAATCCCCAAAAAATACCCCAAAAACACCCCCAAAAACTATGAACAAACGCTAGCTAAATAAGTACTATTAACTATTTTGGCTTAAAAAAGGGATGTTTTTTCATTGTATAAAAAGAAGAATTTTAAAGTAAAATCAAAGTAAAATAATTAATTAATTTTCTTGTGTATAACTGTTAATAACAATCTCCAATTGTCAATTGATATATCCTCAACAACAGTTCATACCAAAAAATAATCATGCGTCCAACCTGAACGGCAAAATTGCCCTTAGTTGAGTACTTGTTTTTCTCCCCTTCCAAGTTGACTGTACTTTACTTGGGCAAAAAGAAAGAGAACTTAAATTTCACAATTCATAGAAAACACCTTTTATTTTTACAAATAAAGCACCTAATTAGTCTAAAGTAGGCCTGTCAATCGGGCCAGGACCGGTTCGTTAAGAGTCGGCTCACTTGTCTCGGTACCGGTTCGGGCCTTTACCGATCCGGTCTTTTTTTAAAAAATTTTAAGCCCGGCTCGGCCCTAGCCTATAAAGCAAGGTCCGTTTTTTTTTTTTTTTTTTTTTTCATATTTTAGCTAAACCTATCACTTTGTACTTGCAATATGATGAATATATGATTCTATATAAAAAGAGAAGGAAACTTAAAGCATTAAAGAAAGGATCAAAACATCTTGAAAATCATATACTTTGACTCATTGATGGAAAACCAAGTTTAATAACTATGTACAACTCAAGGGTGAGAAACTCAGACTATCAATTTCTCTTCCAACCAAGAAAATCAGTTGTATAAAATACTTGATTAATATATATTCTTGATTTCTACTACTTGGTCTAACTTATTGACTGCTGGTTAGCAATGTAAAAATAATAAATGAATTGTTCATTCGTTTTACCTAATGAAGCTAAAAATATCTTTGATACTACTGCATATTGATGGATTTTAAAAGGGACTAAATGCTACATTAGATTTTGTAAGCATGTCTCAATTTTGCTCGACATATAGTATAATTTTTCTATCAAAAAACCGATCCGGTCCATCGGTGGGCCAAAGATCGGTCTTTTACCGGTCGGGGCTTACCGTTATTTTTTCTTAAGCCCGGCTCAGCCAACAACCCGCTTCCTCCTTGTCCCGGACCGTTTATTATGAACCGGTCTTTTACTGGTACGGTACCGGGTTAGCCCGGCCCTATTGACAAGTATAGTCTAAAACGACTTAAAAACAATTTATTATCATTTGAAACTATAATAAACTCTTTATGAAGATTCAACCCTTTATATATAACCAAAAAACTCTTAGGTACTTTAATTTACTTATATAAAATAGATATTTATTTTGCAAATATGATTTTTCCGTTCCAATAACCTAGCTCCGCTTTCAATTTATAGATTACCAACTTACAAGTAAAGAGTTGATATGTTTTTAGGAAACTTTCTAGAAAAAATGGAATTATTGATTTTAAACTAGAATTCATTTTGGCTAAATATGCTCTTGGTGTGGAACTAGGTACTACTCTTGACTACTAGTTGTACTCTTTTTATAGTCCTCGTAACGTTTCAACTGAAGAAAGAAAAATGTTTCTTTTATTAACATTATCTCTTTTACTAATTTTTATTTCTCCAAGTATAGTATGGAGAATTAATGAAAGGGAATATTAATCATCATATTAACGCCTCTATTTAACCGTTGTTTCACGCTCTTGGTCTTCTCCACATCTCCACTGCCACCTTCTCCACTTCCCCTTCCCACACTCTTTCTCTCTCTCTTAACATTTCCTAACTACTCGCTACCTGAAAAAAACAATAGAAAAAATGTATTCTGAATACTCTCTGCTATTCCTTCCTTCTACTGCTGTGCTCAGTTATGAGCTACTTTTCTTTTTTCTTCTGTTTGTTGGTGTGTTTGCCTTCTGGCTTACTCCTGGTGGACTTGCTTGGTCTTTTTCTAAAGCCCGTGTTTCCATTCCTGGACCTTCTGGGCTACCTATTCTTGGTTTGGTCTTATCTTTCACTGGTTCTTTAACTCATAGACTGTTAGCCAAGCTGGCTAACACGTTCAAAGCTGAAGCTTTAATGGCCTTTTCGGTTGGTTTTACACGTTTCATCATATCTAGTCAACCGGATACTGCTAAGGAAATACTCAACAGCTCGGCTTTTGCTGATAGACCAGTGAAAGAATCTGCTTATGAACTTTTGTTTCATAGAGCCATGGGTTTTGCGCCTTATGGAGAGTACTGGAGAAACTTAAGAAGAATTTCAGCTACTCATTTGTTCAGTCCTAAAAGAATAGCATGTTTTGGTGAGTTTAGGAAAGACATAGGTATAAAGATGGTGAGTGAAATCAAGAATATGATGGAGACAGATGGACATGTTAAGGTTAAAAAGGTGTTGCATTTTGGTTCATTAAACAATGTCATGAGGACTGTATTTGGAAAGTGTTATGATTTTAATGAAAAGGATGGCAATGAGTTGGAGTATTTAGTGAGTGAAGGGTATGAATTATTGGGAATATTTAACTGGAGTGACCATTTTCCTTTGTTGGGGTGGTTGGATTTACAAGGAGTTAGAAAAAGGTGTAAAGAGCTTGTTGCACGGGTGAATATATTTGTTGGGAAGATCATCGAGGAACATAGGTGCAAGAGGGCTAATAATGCTGGCAAAGGTTCTGATGAAAGTTCAAGCGACTTTGTT
Source organism: Petunia x hybrida (assembly GCA_037355625.1). Taxonomy (NCBI): domain Eukaryota; kingdom Viridiplantae; phylum Streptophyta; class Magnoliopsida; order Solanales; family Solanaceae; genus Petunia; species Petunia x hybrida. The sequence continues at coordinate 728,265 of JBBBVM010000404.1, read as the reverse complement.
GATGTGTTGCTTGATCTAGAGAAGGACAATAAACTCAGTGATTCAGACATGATTGCTGTTCTTTGGGTATTTCCTCTTTAATAAGTCTTTGTCCCTTAAAAATTATAAGTTTCAATCCTTATTGTTTATTTTTGTGAAATATTTTTGTGTTTGTTATTTAGGTCTCTCTGCTTCCATAGTGCTTTTGTACATGATTGTTAGTTTCTGCTTGTGATAGTACGTTAGCGTTTATAAGAACGTGTCACACTAGTAGTTAATGTTCGGCTTTCATTTGTTCCTTATGGATGTTATGTGCTTGTTTTATTTTCTGTTTTCCAGTATCATGTGTCGCTTTTCTCCGTTGTTTAATACCTGATTCTTCTGCCTATATGCCCAGTTAAATCAGTTAAATTGTCCCTTTCTTATGCTATTGAGATGAAGAATCTGAATAATATTAGCTTTAACTTTGCATGATAGGGGCAGTGCCATATTCCTCTCGTCATTTTCCTACTTTTGTATTACTTTTTTTTCCAGCTCCATTCGTTTCATCATGGTATCCTTGTTTGTTTCAAGTTAGTTTTAATTATGGTTATGGCTTAAATAACACACATTTGGCTTCTTCAGGAGATGATATTTAGGGGAACAGATACTGTTGCTATACTGCTTGAATGGATTCTTGCTAGAATGGTGCTTCATCCAGATATTCAAGCCAAAGCTCAGTCTGAAATAGACACCCTTGTTGGAACTGATAGAGCTGTGTGTGATTCTGACTTGCCATATCTGCCATATCTTCAAGCTATTGTGAAAGAGACTCTAAGGATGCATCCACCGGGTCCACTACTTTCATGGGCAAGGCTTGCTATTCATGATACTCATGTAGGCCAGCACTTCATCCCTGCAGGAACAACTGCCATGGTTAACATGTGGGCTATCACTCATGATGAAAAGATTTGGTCAAGTCCTGAAGAATTTATGCCTGAGAGATTCTTGCAAGATGATGTGGCCATCATGGGTTCTGATCTTAGGCTTGCTCCATTTGGCTCAGGGAGGAGAGTATGTCCTGGCAAGGCAATGGGTCTTGCTACTGCTCAGCTTTGGCTTGCTCAATTACTTCAAGGATTTAAATGGGTTTCTTCTGATGATGGTGTAGACTTGTCGGAGTGCTTGAAGTTGTCGATGGAAATGACTAGCCCTTTAGTTTGCAAAGCTGTTTCAAGGGTTTGAAATCTTTTTTGGAGTAAATTTGAATGTTTTTGGGAGGTTGGCTGGAGAGTCTTCTTTGATCTCAGCCATGATTTTTGGACCTTAATTTAGATTTGGAGATCATCATGTTTATAAATTAGTATTCTAAATGCCAGTAGTACTTTATTTTGTCTTAGGAGGATAGGCTCACCAGTGGTACTGTTTTGTGCTAGCTATATATTTGTTAGCTTTGGTCTTGGTCAAGCTAGAATTTCAGCATGCATTGTACACAGCTTTTATTCCTACATATCCAAAGCAATATAAGCTTTCTATGTTTCTAAAGGCTAAACAATCAACTTTCCCATTTCCTCTTTTTCCCATTTACCTTATTATGCAAAAGAAGAGAAGGGATACTCGGCTCAATTGAATGGAAACATAGCTATACATTTTTAAGCCAACAATTTGGTTGTGCAGCCTGATATGGTATGACATGTGAACACAATGAAAAGTCCATTGTTTTGAATCTTTTGTGTGTAAACTTTGCTATATTTGGGTAAACAGTAGCATGCAAATATAAATGGTTTTTTCGATGTTGGCTATATCTCTCCTTTCTTTGTCCTCCTAACACTTGTAAAACTGGGGTCTTCCTTGGTAGTCCATGCATTGTCTTTAGAGTACATTTAGGAGATAAGAAAACTTATGGTTTTTTGGTACTATGACCGTTAATAGTAATAAAGAGCATATTTAGCTAAGGCAACCGTTTTAAGTAACTGAAGAATACTTAATTATGGTTACTTGAGTATTAGTTGCACATTATAACGGATAATCACTCTCATCATCTTCTTGAATGTGGTAACTTTTCGAGTTTTCATAAGCATGTGATTAGTTGACAGTACTATCAGTAAAAGGCAGAATAGACAACATACTACGATAATGGTCCAATGGTCCTGGGGTATACCAAAAGAAGGTAGGAGAACGAGAATCCAAGAAACACACCACAAAGAACTAAGGAGTCGTTTAGTTAACAGAACGATTGTTACATTAGGATTGTGGTATCAAAATTGATACTGTAATTAGCTTTACTAACAAACTTACGTGAATAATTTTGCTTTGATATAAAATTATTAAGAATTCTTGCTACTTGCCTTTTTATTACTGAAAGCATAATTTACAGTATAATTTCATCATAATTTATAATTTCATGCATAAGTGATGCGTTTTTTTATATATATGGGACACGAAATGTAATTAATTGTTCTCTCGGCATTTTAGTGTTCTATGCCAAAGATATATTTTTTCTTATAAATGCTAGAAGCCAAATTATCAGTCCTAAAAGTCTGCGGTTTATTGTACTCTGCAGCCACTGTATTACACTGTAAATTTTTTAGAGGAAGTTAAAGGGATCAATGAAAAAAAGGGAAGTTAAAGGGATAAAAACCATTTATCTTTTAGGGTCATTTTAGCCCAGACAGAGATTAAATAGAATAAAGGAATTGGACAACCTTGGACGTTTTTAAACTCAAAGAGTATTATACCCTAATCCCTGTCAATGACTTATGTTTCTTTATACTACTCCATATCTTTAGACTGCATAAAAAATAAATAAACTCAAGATTATTATACCCTAATCCCTGTTGAAGATTTATGTATCTTTGTACTATATCTTTTAGACTGCATTATAAACAAAAGACTTATTCTCTCCTAATTGGTCATAAACATATACTTGTGCCAATTTACCTTGTTCTCCCAGTCCCTTTCATCAGCTTTATTCTCACATGCTTTATTTCGTGTGCTAATTCTTTGCATGAAAGCATAGCTTTTGAATAGAAAAAAGGAGAAAAACTAGTGCTCACGCTAAAGTGAAGCAAATTACTAATATTCTCATGCTATGGTGCAGCGGGAGGGATGGGATGCTTCTAATCTAAAATAGAGATTTCGGGTTCGGATCTTGATGAGCAGATAATTAAATATTGTAAGGAGTATTTCCCGTTTTGATTGTCACTACACCACACAAATTCGAAATAATTAGTTGAGTCAATGTATATTAAAATAACAAATAGACAAAAACAACCAGGTGTATAAAATATCCTGCGTACATACTCGAAGAAGGCTAGCTTGCACCCAAAGGACATGATGTGCAAAGCCTATCTTGATGCTTCAGTGGCTATTTCCACGGATCTAACTGCTAACTTATAGAAAAGCAAAAACTAAGATTCTCTTGCTATATAGCTAAAGGGGAGTGGTGGTTTTATAGTGGAATTTGGTATACAGATGATAACAAACAACAATGTGGTAGAAGCAAACAAATGATTGAAGAATAAGAACCCGAAGCACAAACAATGATATGGTTCTTCTCTTTTGAAGGTATCTAAATCCTTCCTAGCTATAGATGTAGAATAATTTCCTTTATTAATAGTTATACCTATAAAAAAGCTTTTCTCCTTTTTTCCCACAGGTAAAAGAAAGATGCATTTAGGATTTGAATATCCAAAATAACACTTATTATTCACAGTTTGTTTTTATCAAAATCAATGCGCAACTTGTAAAGCCTCTTCTCTTTTGATGATTCTCAGATAGCTAAGCTAACTTCATGTTTTATTTATTCCTTTGCTCCTCACACCTCTCCTATGAACTAATGTAGTTAGTACTATTAGCATTAAAAAATATAGTGCAATCAACAAACTCTCTTTACCTTTAATTAGAGGTATCGATATGAGATTTTTTTTTTTCTTTTATAGGGCATCATGTGGGGTTAATCCGGATTGTCCGATTATTTAATACCAAATAGAGTAGAGACATTTTTTTTCTTCCGAGAATTAGTTAAAAAAAATATATTTCTCATTAAAAAAGAAATACGACTTCCCTCACTTTTGGAGAAATTTAATTCATTTTCTCTTACATTATCCCAAGTCGCAACTTCATATAGACATTATTATTACTCTCTTACACTCAGAATTTTCATTATAACTCCATTATTATTGTTGTTATTATTATTATTTTTTTGTATAATCAAAGATATTTTACACCTCCAGACGAACAGAAAAATACTTTTCAATAGGAAATATTTGAAAAATAAGCAATTTAATTAAGTATGTCGCACCCAAAACACCTTTAATCTTGTTCTCATAAGAGTACGTGAACCGAATTTTCGACAGAACCCAAAATCTCTCATCCAAGGACGTGTAGGGCTAGGATGAATCATCAAAATTTGGATTTATTTCAAGATAAAGATATGGGAAAAAGCTTTGAGAAAGAAACATGAATATTAATGTAAGGAAGTAGCTAGGCCATCTCTTGTTATTCCATTGAAAACTATGATGATGATGATGTAGGTAGGAACTGCAAAGCGAACGCAATATATCATTAGTGGACAGGGATGAACAATTATTCCTTTGACCACCAATGGGGTTTCTCTCTTCATTTTTTTTTTTGGTTTTTCTCAACTTCTCTAGCAAGATTTCCCCTTTGAATTTCGAATATTAATGAGCTACCCACATTTGCATGCTTGTGATGGATTCTCTATGTGAATTGTGCAGAATTTATTATTAAATGAGTATTAGATTTGTTAAGGTTCCCTTTGCATTTAATATTAACTCACCTCTACAGTAACTAAACAAAGATTTCATTTACATCCTGTTTAGGTAAGAGCATGGATTAGCAACATATACTATAACTAGTGTTAATTACCGTGTGACACAATTAGGTGCTTAGTTGAGAGCTTAAGTGTTTAGTCGATGGTTAAAGGCGTAGTCTTCACAGAATAGCGGTGCACTGGGCTAGGTTAAGCTGAACATACTCTTAATAAACCATGTATGTTGTGGGCTTAGCATGCACGGTTTTTCCAAAAGACTTCGCGCGGTTAACAATATTCCTATCAATCTTTCATATATCAATGCAAGACTTGGTTTCACAATCAACATGATGAATCATATAGAAAGCAACAATAATTCAAAGCCGGATGCAATAAAGGAAAATGCCTGAATGAGAACAAGAATTCATTACTTTTTTTTGTTATGGCTACGCTGGATTTTTTTTGTTTTTTTCTGTACGGGAGGGGTGCATACAAGTGTTCGTACAATAGATTGGGTACTTTTTTTGTTATCCAGGCAATAGAATAGCATGAATTAATATGGTGAAAATCAAATATATATGGAAAAGTTATTTCCCTTTCGAATATAATCTGGAGAATAAGTTCTTCATTGTGAAGTTCCCATAAATGATAAAAACATAACTGCAGGGAGTGCCAGTGAATATACCATGAAAAAATATCGAGTCCAATCAAAATCAAGAGCCATGACGATGTGCAATTAAAAGTGTTTAATTATTAGCTGTATACTGATTCTTCTGATGATCGATCAAGAACATTTCTTATCATATATTTGAAGTTGACAGTCACTTAATCGTGGGATGCCCAAGGCCTACACTATGATGATTCTGAGTTTTTTTTTTTATATATATAATAAAAAACAATCCCGTAGACGTTGACCTGTCCAGATAATTGTACTGTCAAATATATCCATTAAGAGAAACGCTTATTACAAAAAATTTCTCTAATCATGGTCTGAACTCAAGACTTCTGATTAAGGTGAAAGGACTCCAACTACCTCAACATACTTTTTTATGGTTATGATGTCTCATCTCGGATTAAAGGACCCCATGATTTTGGGTACTACTCTATCAATTTATTTAACACTTATCTCAATAAGTATGATACTATTCATTGTTGAACTATCCCCACCTTATAAACTAAGGGTCAATAAAATATGTCTGCCGAATAAATTAGAATGTTAAACAAAGAGAGACACTTAGGGATCGTTGATTATGAAATATATCTATAATTTCCTCATATAGGACAGAGTTTTTATTAGTTTAATGATGGTGTGCGGGTGATTATTACACACACTAGTGCTTAGTGTTTGTACGACATGTTAAAGAAACGATAAACAAGGGGCTTCTTTGCTTCTTATCTTTCATACAGTGGATGTTTCTGCTAGTGAAAGAACCATTATAGTAGTACAATTTTATTATCAAGTGCATTGGAGGACCATTTAATACCATATATATAGCTATCACTCTGTGCTGTTCTAAACCAATTTTGACACATCTTAAAGGTCCAGCTGACACATTGTAGGACATTTATATGTACTGTTAATTAATTATCATATGATTAAACATGAGATTGTGCTCCTGGCTGCTCTTGTTTTCCTAGTGTGAATGTGGGGGGATCCACAATAGAACTACTAAGAAACTGCCTAATTAGGCTCTTTCTAAGTACTTGCTTTGTTGTCTTTTTACGAGCGGATCCACGATTTGAACTTTATGAGTTAAATTCTAAAACAATGATTTCAAGTGCTAAAATTGGGTTCTAAATCTAACTTTGCACGTATTTAATGGTTTTCTTAACACACATACATGATCTGAGTCAAACCAACTGGGTCATGCCGAACTCCATACTTAAGTCTACATCCGCTGGGCTGTACCTAATGACGACATCATGGCAAATAATGATGTTTTTTGTCCATAAATTAAAGAAACCTTGATAAAGTAACGCGCATTATACACTGAAAAGTGTTGTGTGGAACAAGGAAACACGATCTTGTACACATAAAAATAACCAAAGGTTGCTTTGTAATATGAATTATTTAGAGTGTAACTTAATATATGGGCGCAAAGTTTATTTCTTTAAGATCATAATCATTTCTTGATGAGCTCCAACCAAGGTCTGGCTCAGTAGGAAAAAGTGAGACGGCAAAATTGAGTGTCTTGGGAATGGCGCAATGATCATAGAACCAGTATATCATTGTTAATTATAGTTAGAGAAATACATATAATTGATAAGTACATCACCGGAAACTAAAGATTAGAATATGATCTAACAATATTATCTACAAAAGAGTTTATAGTAATAGGAGTTGGCAAAGAACAGTCTTAATAAAAATATGGGTAAAGATTACTAGAGTATATGAAATAATAACAGGGGAAGAGAAGAATCATGCAGGTCATGCTGAAATTGATTTGGATAATAAAAAATGAGGAATTACATGATATTTTCATTCTTTATCTGTTAATTTGGAGCACATTTGCTGTGAATGGTTAAACGGACTCAGCTTTTTACGCATGATATCAGGGTGCCATGTACATAATGTGTTATTCTTCTGCATGAAACTAAAATCAACATAAAAAAATCTTTTATGTTGAGTAGAGCACAGAACATGACTATCCGTGAAGTAAAGAAAAACAATACAGGGTTAACATTGAAATAGCACATTGAATCATTTGCCGCAGTTACAAAATCTGTAATGCCCTTTTGACCAGCATTGGCTGAGAAAATGCAAAACACTAATATCCACATTTATTATAACCTCTAATCTTAGATATTTAAAAATGAAAATTGGGATTTAAACACCAAGAAGCAATGTGTAGTATATTAGACATTGAAAATTTGGAAGGAATTTAACCAGTTTGGAGTCTTTCCTTCATCTTCACCCATCTACCTCTCATTTGCCCCAGTTGTAAATGTATAGAACTTTCTTGCATTAGGATTCATCAGTCAAATGGAAAGGGATTTATCCATCTTAGGCTGCATGTCAAAACTGAGATGAAAGCACCTCCGGATACATTGAAAATAGAAGCACACAAGTAGTAGATACAATAGGAGAAGGGGAAAGAATACTCATAAAAAGAAAGCATGACGCGTTGGGCTGACTGGCGTTAACTTTTTGTTTCAATTCAACAATGGAAAGCTTTGAAATTTAAGACATCGTGAGGTAATTGCAATAGTATGTTACATCAAGTTGATTTTTGATAAATGAAAGGTTCAACTAGATTCAAAGCCATTAGTCTTCGAAGAGGGCAGATGAACAGAATGAATCTAATAGTCGATAGAAGTAGTTGTACTGCTTAAATAATACTAGTAGAAATTATTCACTTCATTTCAGAGGTTCGGAACCTCTTCCTATACTTCTTGTACTATTGTCTCTGATAAAATAAAAAGGCTTGAGTCTACTAACATGCTGACCGATGGTCGCCGATGAACCATCACTTGCATAATTCATGAACTGAATCAGGCAGTATATTTAACTAAAATAAAACCTACTGAGAATTTAGATAAAACCATCTATATATATTATCATGAGATTAAAGGATGAACCATTGATAAATGAAAATATTGGGAGACGGAATTAGTTATTGCTAAGTTGATGAGCCTGCAGATAAGTGAAAAACTCATTGCATATCACTTCTTAGGCTCAGAGGAATGTCTTCAAAATCTAAATAGCTACTTCTTTTAGTTAACTAGTCCTAAAACTACAATGGTGCAATTATTTGGCAAGTAATCAAGTTTTACTCAAGAAAATGCAGGAAACTGAGACTCTTTCTTTAATCAACCTTGGCGGAGGTACTTAGAAACATCCAAATTAGCAAAGTAAAACTTTGTTCATAGCATACGCATCACGCTAATTAATCCCTAGAATAAGTTTCATATCATTGCCAGTGCAGACAGCACTGAGCGCCCGAGCATAATTTGGGGCTTGTGCAGTAGACTTTGAACGTGTAATAGGCTTTGCCATCAACGTCACGCTACAGAATGATCAGACAATGATCCTCAAATAACTCTAGAGTTATCAAGTGGTTATGTATAAGCTGACATTAGACAGAACAAACTTGATAAAACATAGTAAGCATAAAGGGAAAATTATATGAATCTTATCCCGATTATCATTTTCCCAACAAAGTCATCATTTTCTTAGAGTCAGTACTCAGTAGTACGCACCAAGGAGATACTCATTATTTGACAGAACCAAATGCCAAGCCTCACCAGTTCTTATGAAAAATCATGCACTGCTAAAGTGAAGCAGGCAGGAAAGTCAAGCTGTGAAGCTGTAACTTGATTTCTGTGATTAGAAAGTATTAAGGTTTATTTACCTCATGGTTTAAGTTCATAGAAAATCGCCAAAGAGCCAACCACATTGTGACCTAGTATTCTTGTTCCTTCCAACATAAGAAGCACCGAGCTAAGAAATGATTTTCTCTTCTTGTTTTTAGTTCATGGATCCAACATCACTTAAACTAGCTTGGGATTGGGATTGGGATTGAGGTGTAGTTGTTGCATCAATACAGCTTTAAAATACATAAGCTGTCTTCTTGTAAGGCTGAATCTAGTTTAAGGGCACAAAACACCAAAGCGTCTTAGCCAATTAATTCGGTCCGGAATGGAGATGTATAAAGTTGGTTACATCGAAGATGTCAAAGTTTTGAAATGTGTATTCAACAGGAGCACCAATGATCAGTTCAGGATTAAAAGCACTTAAAGATCAATTACAAATTGTTGGTGATGGAAGAAACATCTAACCACACACCTCTGATGCTTCAATCAGTTTTGTTTTCCGTCCGCTAAAAACTTTTTTTATATTTTAAATTTTAGCAACCTGCAACATGAATAGGTTCTGGTGAGGATACATTCATGAGAGCTCAGAATCACAAATTAACATGCAATCCATCAAAATCTAAATACTCTTGGAACTAAATGATAAAAAATGCCAAATGGTTATATGCAGAAATCAGCTTTAATGATAACTTTGCAGGGCACATAGCTCTCTTTCATGTAAATATTTTGGAGAGGTAATCTAGTATTCAGCAAACCTTGTGTGGCGAACCAAAACTAGTCTTTCCTTCTCACTTGCTAACTCATTAATCAATCCATGCGCCTTTCGCGGTGTGGCAAAATGCCTTTCCCTGAATCTTGGTATTGAAAGATCTCGGATCTCACCTGGGAACAAATCAAACAAAGCACTTTTTCCCTAAAAAATATATCTATCCCTGCCTGCTTCTTCCATTCGCTGAAAAATCCCCTCATATTTCCTGTTTACTGCTAGGTAAAATATTTGCACCAACACTTTCTTGTGGTTCCATAACATCTTTGAAAACTTTTTCTTCACCTTCACAAACAACTCCCCGGGCAAGGGTTACAAAAATAAAGAAACAGTTAAAGAAAACTGAATCAACGGATAAGACAAAGTTATGAGGGGGAAATGTGGTTCAGAAATTGAAAATTGCGACTGTAGTTATATTTTTTATATTTTAATAATCAGTTCAAATTTTTTAGAAGTTTTAGGGTGACTGTTTTTCTAAGGAATTTCTGGAGTAGATATCTGAAATTGCCAAATCCACAAACTGGCTCCATACTCCAGCTTCTCCGGCAGAATTTTGGCACAACTATAACATAGGAAGAAAAGACAACAGCAAACAAAAACCAATAGAGAACGTAGTAGTCATCAAGTTTAGATTGACCTGCCACCCAAAAGGATAGAGGAAAAAGTATCCATCCTTCTTGTCTAATGCAGGCAGAAATCCGTTCTTATTTTCTGCAGCAATTGAGCCATATCAAAGGGTGAACTCTTAGGATATCAGCCATTAAAATATCAATAATCGACAGGTTACATGAACATAACTGTGTGAGATACATCCCTGTTATTTCCCACAAATACACCACTTTACTGTTTTAAGGACCAGTTCCTTAAAATGTGTTCCTTTACTCTACGATGTGCGGAATAAAAACTGTAAGTAATTGAACACCTGGAAAAACCCCTAGACACGGGATCAAAAAACCACGACCTACTTCTCAAGTAGGATTTCAACTTCACTATGTAAAAAGACCCACTTGGTTACAAGACTCACTCTTACTAACCTAGGACTAACTCTAATCCTATAGTGATCTTTCTCACGATCAGTGAAGTTGTGTCAAGTCCACGACTTGAACTACACAGTTTACAACTTGATTTCTGCTTACTACAATTGAACTAAGACTGAACTTTTACAAGACTCAATCTAAGGAACAGGTTCTTACTTAGTTCTACTGTAGCTAACTAATTACACAAATAAACTAATAATTCTTCTCAGCTTTTGCTCGATGCTCTCAGTATTTGTGTACACCTTCTATGGCTGATAGTATCCACGTTTTATAGTTTCCAGCAGCCAAGAAGTCCCAATGAGTTAGAATTCCAAAGCTCCCTTGACTTTGAATCCTAATTGGATTCTACCTTCTTGAATCCGAATCCTTTATCCTTTAGGATTATGCAATCTTTTCGTATCTGATTAGGCCTGCATAATTATCAAGATATACGTCAGTATTAGGATAAATAATAATATCTTAATCAAATGATTTTGCATGAATTATCTATTCTGCTTCAGTCATTCAAAGGAACAGGTCATTTGAATCCGTTCCTCAGTCATCAGTCAAAACTCCAAGCAGCTTTCCAAGCTAACAATCCCAACTTCATTTCGACTAGGGAATTAAAAGGTTAAGACACTGCATGAAGACTTTTACATGATGTTGTGCTTGTGTCTGATAAGTCATCAGCGATAACAGAGAATTTATTGATCCCATTGCAAGAAGCTGATGCCTCCCAAGTCTTTGTAAGGAACAAATAGAGGAAAATAGTGACTAGTCCACATTTGGTTCAAGAAGGTCAGTCAGCATAGCACACCACGATGTACAGAGAGAATTGTTCCCAGATTTTATACTCATCAGAACAAGAGCATATTATGATCATATCAGGAATTTGGGATGAAACTTTCACTAGCTCAAAGACTTCAAATGCAAGGTCATCCAAAAGCTACATCCCAATTCACAGATGCAAAGGTATTGATATCAACCAAGTCTTACGTTATTAATAAAGGTTTGAATCCCCTTGACATAAGAGAAGTGCACTCGTCAGATTTCTTATTACCCTTCGCTTGTAGCGACTGAATCTTGTTTTCGATAGAGCACCATTGATTGGCAAAGGAAACCCGGGAATGAAAGATTTTGTTCTGTCCTCCGGACATTTATTATGCTGTCACTACTGCTGATAAATTTGAATTGCATCAAAGCTCTCGTTCGAACTTCATCTACGAGAATTCTAAAAAGAACTCGATGAATCCAAGTGGAGGTTCTTTCTCAGGGCGTAAGGAATAGCACACAAAGGACAGCCAGGAAAAACAAAGACAGGATTTCTTAATAAAAAGCGGTGGATGAGCGGTAATGGCTGGGGAAGGGGACAAGTACATCCTTTTGTTCTGAGTTAGTGGGAATTGCTTCCATCACTAAGCAGTTCAGCTCGGCTGGTGGGCTTTTTTGTTCGAACCTCGAATCCGGACCTTGACACGGCTCTCTATTCCTCGGACATAGAGATTCGCTTGGAGCATATTGAAGCTATAACATGAACTATGAAACTCATGTGTACTCTTTCTTCAGTTTGCATCTTTTAAAATTTCAAACCTTGTAACATGGAGGACTGTATCATAAGACTACGATTGAGAGCAGTAAACATAAGATATGTTCTGGATCAGTAAATCATTGAACATTAAAGCTTAATGATCAATCTCATTTAATCTCATTATTAGTGAGGCCTTAAGAGTTATCCGACTTGACAGCTCAATTGGGCTTTGTTAGAAATAATGCAAGTAATCTAACCTTGGCAAGAGGAAGTGGAAGTTTCAGTCACATCCTCTAACCTGATAACACAGCCAGTTGTGATTTCTAGACCACCCCAGATGATGCAACACATCCATCTTTTATAAATGGAAGAAGAACTCTTCAAATAGGGATATATTGTCAGTTCTAAGCAACATGGAAGAACAATGTGGAATACCTTGAGATAATGCATGGCAAGTATGCATGATGGGTCTATCTAAACCTACTTACATGGTAGCGGGCTGTTGTTGGTGTGGCAGGTATCGGAGGAAAGCGTAAGCTATAGCCTGGAGCCTTGGACACGATCGTTATAAAAAAAAGGTATGCATGATGGGGAAGTATAAACTTGCAGTGATACCATCTATCGAAATTATAAATCAAAACCTGCAAAATCATAAATCAAGTGTTTGCTATCAGACAATAACATTGTGTTTTTCTCTGTGGTTACTACGAGTCAGTTAAAGTATAATAGTACAACGAACAAGAAGAGTGTGAGGGCTATAAAAGATGTAACACATGGTGCAGCCATCAAATAAGTTTGTTAGTGTAGTACTAAAATTTAAGTTTACGTGTTCTGGGCTTGGTAGATAGACATACTAAGTGGATTTATTAACATAATTATAAAGATTAAAGTTAAAGTTACTCCAGTCTAGAGAGGGGGGGGGGGGGGGGGGGGAGGTGGAGGATTTAAAATTTAGCGGTTCGAATTTTAGCTCTTAAGTTACGAAATAATCATGAATTGGTTTAAACAAATAATACAAGATTTGAATAAAAGCTATTGATTTCGACCGAACTACAACCGACTCCGAGCTCTGTCGCTGCCTGGCTGCCCCTGCATCCCATTGTTTACATTTATAGGCTCACAATGCTTTCCTTGCAACCATATCCGTCTTGCATGTTTGTCATAACCTGTGAATAATTAAAAAGCACATATAATTTACTTTCGCCTAACATTATTAGATAATTCTTTAAGCAGGATTAAAAGTAACAGAAATCGTCTATTAGGTCTATATTTGTAAGTTACCCAAAAAATACTAAAAGGCCCAAAACTCAAAGAATAGAGCCCAAATTACCATCAGTCTAGCTCAGCTGGAACAGTTGCAGAAGAAAGGGTTTAACAAATTCTGCCATAGCCACCACCCTTTCTCTCTCACACAATACACACACGAAAAATGCGTAGACTCACCTCCCCACTAACACCCCGCCACCTCCACACCCTCCTCCGCCGCTCCATTTCATCATCCACCACCACTCAACCCCACCACCACCACCACCTCCCCTCTCCCCTTTGCAAAAATAGCCACTTTTTCACTTCACCCAATAACCCCTTTCTCATTTCACACCATCCTTCCATTTTTAGACCCTTTTGTTCCCAACCAAACACCCCTTTAACAAATCAAGAAAACCCCATTGCTCAATCTTTATCAAATGAGCTTGTTAAAGAATTAGACAAAGCTGAATCTTTAACTATTCCACAAAGACTTGATCTTTCTTTTAGCCATGTTACTTTAACACCTTCCCTGATCCTGACCACACTCAATCTTTCCCCAGATGCTGGTAGAACTGTTTTAGGGTTTCTAAATTGGGTTAAATCTAAAGAAAGTTTTAATCCTGATGATGAAATTGTGTCTTATTTTGTTGATTATTTTGGTAGGAGAAAGGATTTTAAAGCTGCTAATGATGTACTTAGTGAGAGTTTAGGGTTGTCGGGTCCAAAAACGTTGGAATGTATCGTTGATAGGCTTGTTAGGGCTGGTAGGGCTAGTCAAACTGTGGCGTTTTTCGAAAATATGGAGAAAGATTATGGGTTAGTTAGGAATTTGGATTCTTTGAAGTTGGTTGTGGCTAGGTTGTGTGATCATGGTTTTGCCAGTTATGCTGAGAAAATGGTGAAAAGTTTGGCGAATGAGTTTTTTCCGGATGAGGAGATTTGTGATATGTTGATTAGGGGTTGGTGTGTTGATGGGAAACTTGATGAGGCGAAGCGTTTAGCTGGGGAGATGTATAGAGGAGGGTTTGAGATTGGGACTTCTGCGTATAATGCGATTCTTGATTGTGTTTGTAAGTTGTGTAGGAAGAAGGATCCGTTTAGGCTTCAGTCTGAGGCGGAGAATGTGTTGTTAGAGATGGAAGAGAAGGGTGTTCCGAGAGATGTGGAAACATTCAATGTGCTGATCACTAACTTGTGTAAGATGAGGAAAACAGAGGATGCTATGAATCTGTTTTATAGGATGGGAGAATGGGGTTGTCAGCCGGACGAGACGACGTTTCTTACACTTATTAGGAGTTTGTACCAGGCTGCAAGGGTTGGAGAGGGTGATGAAATGATTGATAGAATGAAATCTGCTGGATTTGGGGATGCACTTGAAAAGAAGGCATATTATGAGTTTCTGAAGATATTATGTGGGATTGAGAGAATCGATCATGCTATGAGCGTGTTTGCGAAGATGAAAGAGGATGGTTGCGAACCGGGGTTAAAGACGTATGACTTGTTAATGGGAAAGCTGGTTGCTCACAATCGCGTTGACAAAGCAAATGCCCTTTATAAGGAAGCGGAGAGCAGTGGATTGCCTGTTGAGCCAAAGGCCTACATGGTGCATCCCAGATATGCAAAGAAGAAACCTACAGCTGTGAAGAAGGAGAAGAAGCGGGAGACACTGCCCGAGAAAATGGCTAGAAAGAGGAGAAAGCTAAAGAAACTGCGCCTGAGTTATGTGAAGAAACCTAAGAAAATGATGCGCCGAGCATATTGATCCCTCTGGCTTTGATGATTTTGAGAGGGAGTATTTCAAGCGGTCTGCTGAAAGGTTTTTTCCCTTTGTTTTTATATATCTTGACAGCATTAGAAATAAAAATTTTGGTTCACAGTAATTTAGGTACCTTTTATTTTTTGTTTTATCTTATGAATCACTTTGTATTCTGTATTTGGTAAATCAATTAAGAACTAGAGTACTTGCATGTCTGTTCTTGCTATGCTGTAATAGTGCCTGCTGATCATACTTGCCATTGTCTCTCCCCTTGTTTAACAAGTATAACATTCTGTATGCCTCGATGGAATAGAATATATGGACTCTCTTGTCTTGGATAATTCTAGTAAATTTCTTGTGACTATATTTATTGGCAACTATTGGTGAATTCATAGTTGATTTGTCAACTGTAGGTGCACATATATTGTGCTAGTTTATTCTTTGGAGAGTCTGTTGCCACCACGGAGTGTTAAAAGAAAAAACTTTGGAACCCCCCAGGTGCCCCTAGTCCTTAAAGCTTTTTCTTCAACCTTATCTTGGTACAATACATTTACGATTGCTTGCTATTTAATTGTTAATTTATCAACTCTGGTACAAAAACCATATTTCATATGTCCCTTCTGATCTTCATCTTTGGGTAAGATGTGTAAATGTGCAATTTAGCTTCTTATTAAGAGCAGCAGGTTTTCCACCTATGTGTTCTTTGTCCGGAGAAGCTTAAATAATGTGGTACCTACAAAATCATAGTTTTGCAGCTGAGGACTGGGAACTGACATAATATTCTCTATGTATGATTTTTCCCTAGAGTGCTCATTGAACTTTCCCTCTTATTATTTAGGACAATTTGGTGTTTTAGGAAAGTTGCCTTACAAATAGACGTGGAATCTGAATCAAGATCATCAAAATATTTAATAGGAGTATCATCTCAGAAACAAATACTAGCTGGATAAGATGTTTTGCAAATACAGATCCACTTACAGGTTATATGTATGATCCTGTTTTTAGCTATATTAACTTTAACCAATCTTCAGCTGCTGCCATTACTAGAGTTTTTATTTATTGTGTTTACTTCCTCACCGTTCTAATAGCTTAGGTAGGTAGTTGAGGATGTACAGAACTAGGCTGTATATTCTCTGGTGTTATTCTTTGAATGATAACTCAGATTTAAATTGTGGCTAGCCTGATTTATATGATGCGCCTTTGCAGAGGCTGTTGAAGCTGAGATAGTATTACCATTCTACTCTAATGTAAGGCGTGACTAGAGCCAGGGCGTGGGGTTGGAGATATCCTCCAACTTTGGCCTTTTGCCTCTAGCTTTATCAACGTGTTCTCCCAAGTATGATCTTTGGACACACTTCTTCCATCCACCCAAAAGGAAAAACTTACTACAAGGACAAGCTTTTCATTTAACGACATTTACTCTGAGATTGTTGTGTACTAAGATACGAATTTGAGACTCTATTTGTTTCAACTTTAGAGAGAACTTCACGACCCTTCACAATTATTATGTCATAACAATATATCCTATGCTGCTTGTATCTTAGGTTTATGCCAAGTGTTGCGTTTCGATGGAACTCTAGAATTTCAACGAAAATTTTATTGAAAATGGAGAAGCAAAACGATGTGCCAAAGTATTATTTATTGAGAACAACATAATTGTAAAGTACACCCTTAATCAGTCACGTCTTGACTAAGTATGATAATGAAGCCTTAATTGTCAATTCTCAAAAACTCCTACCACTTAACAAAAAAATGCTACTAATAAATAAAAAATCCAGAGCATAAACTTCTCTAAAGGAGTAATAATGGGATCTCTGTTTTTGCTAGTATGAGTAATACATACAATGGAAATAATTTTTTTGTGTAGACTCCCTTCTAAAGAAATTAACAACAAAACACAGGCAGGCCTAAGCAAACCATAGAGTTTGTTGAAAAGACATTTCTATTTCTGATTTTAGTTTAATATTTGAAGATCAAACATTGCTATATGATACCAGAAAATTGTATTCACATTATGCCTAGTATTTACCTTGACAAACACATACGCAAGATGTGCATGCTCCTTCCTAGATGCAAAACTGAGGAGTAACAATGAAAGAATACGGTGAGACAAATGAAATTCTTTCTTTTTAATTAAAGATTTTGTGTTTGAATTATAAAAATAATTTTTTTTTTGGTAGAGAGTATTTATGCACGAATTCAAATTAATAGTCGGATAAGTGAATACCGAATAACAAGTCGTAACCAAATCTTTTTCTCTCTCCATGTGTGTGTTATTTTCCCTCTTAAACCCCCTGCCCCCTTACTTTAGTTGGCTTTTGAAACAGTTGTTTGCGTGTTGAAATAGAAGCATGTATTAGACAATTCTCAATACTTAACTGGGGAAGAAAGGATCTCCTGTCAAAAGCATTTCAAGTTTGAACGGAATTCCCTATAAAGAAACGAAATTGATAGCCTCAATAAGTTAACTTTATTTATAAAAGCTATTGAATTGGTTTGCCTTTCTAAGCCCAAAAAAGCCATGAGGTCCTCCTGTGAATTAACCTTCCAAGTCAAGTAACCAAACAGAAAGAAATAACATGTCAATACGACAGCTCTAGTATCCACTTTTAGGCTGATATTTACCTAATTGAACTGATTATTAACCATAATCATATGCCAATCATATTCCACGAAATGTAATTTTCATACATGCAATAATAAATCAGTAACATATTCACAATCTGCCTCATAAATCTTACACTCCGGTAAATGTTCACATTGATCAAACTATTTAATTATAATAGTCATAAATTATAATTACAACAATTACTTTTATTACACCCTTACTCCCATTTCTTTCTTTACTGTTCTTCTATAACCACCCTGCCTTTTTATGTAAAAAGATACCTTTTTCTTCTTTTCATTTCTTTTCCCAAATTTTGCAATGAAGGGCTGGCAATCGTCCTTGCTTTTCCCTCTATTAGAAATGTTCCTTTTTATCTTTTCCCCCTTATTGCCGCAGTATTAATGGAAATGCTGATAATTGCTTCAGAAGCTACCATTAGTGTTCTTAATTAAATTTGTGTAAATCATAATCACAGGTGACCACTAGGTACTAGCACAACTGGTACATACAAGAAAAAGAAAAATTAGCTCATCTGGTGACAGTTGGCTACTTGGCTCGATAAAGCCTACCAGGATTAGTAACTTTTTTAATAGTTGTAGTCCAAAATGACTTGAACGTATCTCAATTACTTTATTAAATATTTACTTGTGATATACCAATATTTTTTTTGGATATCTATTATTTTTCATTAACATATACTGATTACCATTCATCAAGGCACGCTACATAGTAATTATGCCCACCAAATCTTAACAAATACTAAAATATCACCTTATATTTTGTAAATTTAATTCTCGATCTCCAGAATTCGACCCACTTATTGATCACTAGTCACATCATTTAGCCATAGTGTAGTCTATAAACACCATATGAACATTACAAAAAGGCCATTACTACATTCTAATTCCTTAACTCTTATTTCTCTGTCCTAGTCTTGCCAACCTGCATTCCCCAATAAAAAGACTCAGAATTTTTCCACCTATAGTAGTATTTTCTTTTTGTTGCTCAGCAATGAAGGTCTCCCTCAGTTGCAGCTCAAGATCAATTACTAAATTTGGAAGTTTTGTTCTTCTGATAGCTTTCTTGCATTCTCTTATGTTCTTTACGTCTACAGGTAAGTATTCAACATATCATCATCCCATTTCTGTTAGTGTTGTGTAATCGAGCTGATTTTGAACATTCATTTCTTGACATGGTATCAGAGTCAGACCGTTCTTGTTTGAAGTCCATGTTATTATGTTCACGCTCTAGTTTGTAAGTCCAGGCATGCAAGGCGTTAAGAGTTAGAATCTTACCTTGGTTGGACACAGGCTGATTGTTTGCATATATGGACTTAGAAAATCATCCATTTGAGCTATCTTTCGGGGTTTAGTTAGTCCGAATGTCCATTTCTTAATGTAAATTCTCCAACATTGTTTCATTAAATGGTTAATACTAGAAGAGAGTTGAGATTACACAGATGGGGTTATGATGATCTTGAAAAAGAACTGTTCTTTCTTCTTCCTTTTCTTTTCTTGTTTTTTTCGACATACCTTTTAAAACAAAAGGAAAAAAAAAAAAAAGATTCTTTGGCATTCGTGGAGTTGGTTTGATTAAGTTATTGGTCAAAGGTAGTTTGGATATTCGAGTTTTGAGTGTGTTACTTTCTTTAATAAGAATGTCCTGCACGTTTGATGTGCATGCTCAGCTTTTGGTTACTACTTTCAATTCTTTAATCTTTTTAATTTTATATACATTTGACATTCCCACATTGTTTAGTTGAGGTTCTCTGAGTCTGTTTGTTTTGTTCTTTGTTTTCTTAAAAGTTTGTCTGACAAAATCTCTATTTGCTGCTGTACTAGGATCATTGATGTAGCTAATATTACCTTGTTATAATATCAGATTCACCTAGTTCAATGTTTTAACTCAGACTTTTGCATTTATAACGATTTGAACATTGATGTTTTAGCAATCTGATACACAATAGTTAAATTGAGGTTTTTTTTGACTTTTCGTTGTTGGTTAGATTGATAAACATTTTCAAATTGATTGATGATATTAGATTCACCTACATAATCTTAGATTTTTAATACTCCTTTCGTCCCAATTCATGTTATGGTGTTTGAATGGACATAGAGTTTAAGAAACAAAAAACAATATTTGAAACTTGTTGTAAAAAATGAGCTATAGAAATTGTTGCGGTTTTTCGCAATAGATCGTTTCATTAGGGTAAAATGAGAATTTTAAACTTAAATTATTTCTAAATATCATTCTTTTCCGAACCGACTAAACAAGATAGAGTGTAAAATTAATTTAGATAAAGGGCTTGTATATCCTTGCATCTTTAATATTTTAACTCAAACTTTTACATTTACAATGCATGGGACATCAAATTGTACATTTTGATGCTGTGGCTTTATGCATTTTTTGTTGGTTAGGTTGATGGGGGTTGACATAAGTGATTGTTGTTGGTTCATTATAGAGGACGAGTTCTGAATGTATAACTTGTCGCCATGAAGAACAGATTTTGATATACGAAATGAATGGCCAGAAATGTAGAACAAAAGAAACTAAACCACTACTAGGAGCATTTATTTTGTATTCTCCAGTTTGTACCCTGTTTGTAGAGCACGACTAGAGAAGTTAATTGTTTGTTGGCTATATTTGCAGACGCTTATGATGCACTCGATCCTGATGGAAATATTACTATCAAATGGGACATTAAAAGTTGGACTCCAGATGGATATTTTGTGAGTGCGCTCTTCTTTTACAAACAAACTGTTCTTCGACATCTCTCAGCAAAGGCAGATTGACTATGTAGAAAGAACATGATTTCAGATGTATCACCGCCTGATTTTTAAGCTAGTTGCATTCTCGTACTCTAGCATTCAAGAATTTCAATTTGATCCCTCTCAGCAGTTATAAGACTAAACTAAATTTGATATTTTGTTATTGTCTGTTTGGTCTGTTACTGCATTATTTTCCTCTCAATTTGAATTTGTTTATAGCATGGAAGTTCATATATACTTTTATTTTTTCCTGATAGCAACATCACTTTTCACCTAAAGTGCCATCTAGAGCTTATAATGAAGGTCATTGTAGTCGTGTTTGACCTAAAGAGTGTTTTATCCACTAAATTGAGCAGGCTAGTGTTACAATATACAACTTCCAAAGGTATCGTCATATTCAAGCACCTGGATGGAGACTGGGTTGGACATGGGCCAAAAAGGAAGTAATTTGGAATGCCAATGGAGGTCAAGCCACTGAACAAGGAGATTGTTCAAGATTTAAAGGGACTATCCCTCATTGCTGTAAGAGGGATCCAACCATTGTTGATTTGTTGCCAGGAACTCCTTATGATATGCAATCTGCAAATTGTTGCAAAGGTGGAGTAATTAGCTCGTGGGTTCAAGATCCGGAGAAAGCTGTGAGCACATTCGAGCTTAGTGTTGGTCAAGCAGGAACAAGTAACAAAACTGTGAGGTTGCCGAAAAACTTCACCCTCAATGCTCCAGGTCCTGGATATACCTGTGGGCCTGCGATGAAGGGGAAACCAACCAAGTTTCCCTCGCCAGATGGAAGAAGGTTCACTCAAGCTATGAGTAAGTTACATTGGGTTATCAAACTATGAGTACACAATAATTAGCTTCTTTCCAATTAAGCATATTGTTGTTTTTACTCTGTCCTTTTCCTTTCTAAAGACACTAATGACATGACACAGATGACTGAAATTTACCTAGTCTCTATTGGCAAATGGAGTAATAATGTTTCTTGTATATTTTTTTTTTGTCCTCGTAGTGACATGGAATGTTACTTGCACCTATTCACAGTTCCTAGCTCAGAAAACACCAACCTGCTGTGTCTCACTCTCCTCCTTCTACAGTGACACCATTGTGAACTGCCCAACTTGTGCATGTGGTTGCCAAAATAACATTACTCAACCCGGAACATGCATAGAGTGAGCAAACTCAATCTCTCAAATCCTCCATTTCGTTTTCATATTTGGCTTCCAGAAGTTCTTCATTGTCATTTGATATTTTTTATATGCTATCTGACAGATCGGAGTCCCCATATTTTGCTTCAGCACTAGTAAGTTCGGGGAAGAATGAATATAAACCTCTGGTCGAGTGTAGTAATCATATGTGTCCCATTCGAGTACATTGGCATATAAAGATCAACTATAAAGCTTACTGGAGGGTAAAACTCACGATCCAAAATTATAACTACAACATGAACTATTCCCAGTGGAATCTAGTTGTGCAGCATCCCAACTTTGACAGTGTCACTCAGATATTCAGCTTTAATTATGAGCCCCTGGTGCCATATGGTTCAATTAGTGAGTAATCTTGCCGTTGACAAGAAGATACAACTTTTTGAATATACATTTTAGCTTTCTGACTAGTTTTCCTTTTGAAATTGATCCTTTACAGATGATACTGCTATGTTTTGGGGAATCAAATTTTACAATGATATGCTAATGCAGAATGGACCTTTAGGGAATGTGCAATCTGAGATTATACTTCAGAAGGATAAATCGAAGTTCACCTTTGAAAAGGGATGGGCTTTTCCTCGAAGAGTTTACTTTAATGGTGACAACTGTGTGATGCCACCTCCAGATGCGTATCCACGCCTACCAAATGCTAGTGCCCGGAGTGCGCTCACTTTGCTTCACTCTCTGACAACAATTTTGGTGTCTTTGATTCTGCTATATTCACATACCTTGTAAAGAGGAGAATTTCTTACCCTTGGTTATATTAACTTTAAATGTCAGTGTTTGCATCACGCTGCAACTTCATTGGCAAATGACCCAAAATTCTCAAAAGTGAAGGTGTAATGTGATTTTGTAAATGTGATATCTTAATTGTTATGTTCCAGTTCGGTTGTTTTGAGGTCCAGCAGATGCAATGTATATCTTTGTAAACATTGTAACCCATTATGCTAATGCATTGGTACCCTACATTTTGAGAAATTCAATGCAGACTATTGCAAGATGCTGAAATGGCTTCATAATTTCGAAGTTGCCTTTAGCAAGAACTTTTGTACATAAGGATTTTTTTTTTCTTTTTTTTTTGGGTAAGTGTACAAAGGATATTTTTACATATATGCACAAAATGAACAAGTTTCAATTTCATTGTTCTCCCTGCATGCAATATTCATGATAACGACCTAAACAAGCTCTCCCTATGATGAAATACCGTCCAAATATTATAAGAATTGCCAGTAGAATCTGTTATTGGCTGCCATATTTAGGATAAGTGTTTTCCATTACCAGGTGAGAAAAATCATCATTATCGTGCAAATTGCAGTGCTTGAAAATGAAAATGGTCGTTGTTCAGCAGAGTTGGGCAAAGTTGGGTATGTATCTGGATGGGGTAGTTTGCATTCATCTCCATTAAAGTAGACTCTCCGGGGAAATCCCCATCCTGACTTCAGTGTGAATGTCTCCTTGTCCTTCTGCATAAGTACCTCAGACTGAACGTTCCCCGCTGGTCCAGCTTCCATCAACAGATCATTGTAAAATTTCATGCCATAGAACATGCCAGTATCATCTGTGCATCAAGAAATACCATCAAGTTCAGTTTTTTTTTTTTTTTTTCTGGATGAAACTAGACATGAGGAAAAAGGAAGTTCACATTCATCTGCACTCACTAATGGCTTGGTAGGGCACGAGAGGCTTATAGTTGAAGCTGAAAACTTGAGTCACATTGTTGAGATTAGGATGTTGTGCCACTAGTGTCCACTGTGTATAGTTCAATCTGTAATTGAAGTTAGTGATGGCAATCTTGATTCGCCAATAATCCTTATAATTGATCTTCACATGCCAATGCACACGTATTGGGCACATGTGGTGGGTGCATTGCAGCAATGGTTCATTATCTTTTCTTGGAGTGTTTATTCCCTTTCTTTTCAGTTTCTCTGAGTCACCCCTGCATCATTAAAAAATCCCAGTAGATTGATTAGCAACTGTTTGGGAAGCTCAAGGTTTGCTAGTATAAAACTTCATGATGTGAGTAACAAAATATCTCGTTTAAGATTTCAAGTATCCACTGAAATTCCATTGAAAAGGATGCCTACATGATGCAGTTGCGCTTATGATTGCAACCACAAGCACAGGATGGGCACGGAGTGATGGTATCGTTGTAGAAAGTCGAGAAAGAAACACAACAACTTGGGTACTTGGATGCTAGAAACTGCGAGTAGGTGCATGTGACATTCCAGGTCACTGTAAGAAATCATTTAAGGAAATTAGTGCTCTTCTTGAAATCCCACAAAACAAAGGGGCAAAACAAAAGACAAAAAGCAAACCTACTTAATGCTTGAGTTTTTCGCCTATGATCTGCAGTGAGGAAAACTGTAGATGGCACTATCTTTGCAGGGCCACAAGTATAGCCAGGTCCAGGTCCAAGCAAACTGAAATTCTTGGGTAGTTTTACTGTCTTGTTGGATGTTCCAGCAAGTCCAACACTAATCTGAAAGGAAGATACTGACTCGGAAGGATCTTCACCCCAAGATCCTACAACACCACCTTTGCAGCAATTGCTGAACTGTTGGTTGTAAGGAACTCCAGGGAGCAAGTCCACTAGTACAGGGTCCTTCTTGCAGCAATGTGGTACATTTCCTTTAAACTTGCTGCAGTCACCTTGCTCTGTGGCTTGTGCTCCAACAATGGACCATATAACTTCTTTCTTTGGCCAGTTCCATCCTAATGTCCATCCAGGGCTCATGATGTGTCGATACATTTGGAAATTGTTCATTGTTACTACAGCCTGGATGATTATTTGAGATATTCATTACTCGTAATATTCTTCGTGCCATTTTCAGCTTTTTTATGTTTCTTGGACTATTTTTCTTTAAAAAAGAACTATTGTTTTTACGTAGATACTTACCACATAGCCATCTGGTGTCCAAGACATGACATCCCATTTTATTGTGATGTTACCAAATGGATCCAATGGATCAAATGCATCTGAAAGTCCAGTAAGGAAGAAAGTACATGTAATAACAAAAGGGTAATGGGCTATAATAATATACAGTTTCGTATCTATAAGAATGCACAGTACCTGCATTTGACAAGATAGACGATGATATGACTGCGAAGAAAATCATCTTTGCTAGAGGAAATAAGAGAAGTTGGTATCCATCCAAGAATTTTTTTTCCTCAAAAGACATTCTTTTCTGAGACATTCTTAGTCTCATATGTCTGGATTTAAGGTATCTTATGTGTTTTGCTATAAGAGTAAACTTGGAGTATTAAAAGAGAGGGATTTTAGCAGAAGGTAAATTCATGTTGATGCCACACCTAATGGTTGTTGGGTGTTTTATGAGATTAATATCATTTTCTCACTCCCACTCTTATAATTCTCTCACCTATTTTTGATAACTTTTGTGGGTTTTAGTTCAAGGGTCGTGAACTATGATAAGTTGAGAAAGGCTGGAGGAAATGGGACATTTGAACGCAACAGCTAAGCAGTCATTTCCTAGGTGTGATATATCATCAGTTCTAATTAGTGATTACTGTATGCAAAACTAACACTTTATAGTAGATGGTACATCATATTATTCTTGATTATGTAATAAAAATTTCAATCTTCCCCTCCTCACCTCACAAAAATGCAAAACCTACTAACAGTAGAAGATCCTAATATGATGGGAATATTAAGCAATCATTATCTATAACGATCCACAACCGAACCTTGCAGTTGTAAAACGTATTCAGAGAATCAGAGTTATGTTTTTTAAACTGATTGGCGCAATGTGCGTTCAAGTAGCAGACTGGAAAGTGTGAAACAACATAATTTTGTGAACATTTCTCCAGCAGGTTGACAATTAAAATTCAGCAGGATCAGAGTATATCCTGCTATGAGCTAGCTCCTTGTTTCATGCCAAAACAACTATCCTGACACTTGTATCCATTTACATTTTATGGGTTAATTTCACCGGTGGTCACTGAACTATTGTTTCATTACCACAAAGTCACTTTTATTTCATTTGTTACCCAAAGTCATTCAACTTTGCTCTGGTCCACAACAAAGTCACTCAAGCCGGATTTTATTTAAAACTTGCCGGAAAATGATGTGGCATCATTAACTAAAAATAATTTTCTTAATTAAATTTTTCATCTATTAATCCAATCCTTTAACCCATTATTCTTATCCTACCGAATCCATACCCAAAGTTTCCAGAATCTACCCAAAGTTTCAAAACTTGATATTACCTCAGGACAGGGATGATTGAGGTATAGTTGATTTGTTACATAGAGGATGATCATCAAATATTTTCTATTGAAAAGTCACGGGTACTGTAGTTTCATTATCTTGTTTTCATTCTTTTTTCTTTTGAATATTACAAGCCTTCACATTCAATTGCACTATTGATGGCAGACTTACTAGTTCGATTGTTTTATTGATGACTCGCTTCCAAAACGATGTTGTTGATTCAAGTGGAGTCATTTCTTTGACAAATATTTAGTTTTTTTTTTTAGGTAATTGTGTCACTTGTAGTGTTGTTGAACAATTAGCTTCTGATGCAAACGTAAATAACAAGTCCAGGAGCTGCATTTGCTCGAAGGCAATGAACTAAGTAGTTCATAGAGATATCTCGGAGAGGACTTACAAAATGCAAAAAATAGAGAATTAAGAAAAGACGCAGTGGATTTGTAATTTGTTTCATTGATATAAAAATGGGTACAAGCAATGCCTTTATACAGTGGATTGCAAGATATAGCAACTATCAACTGCCACCACTAACTTCCCTAACTTCCTCCAGCTGATAGTTGCAACATTGTTTGTGTATTCATGTATGTGTAGATGCCTCCTCTATCATGCATCTTCTTTAATGCTTTAGACGCAATTTGCTATTCTTAAAGACGCAGTAGGACATTAAGGGCTGTGAAAGATTGTATTTGATCCATTATGCAGCAGTTGTATTTGGTCCATTATGGGTAGAACAAGAATAATAGGTTAAGGAATTGGATTAATAGGCAAAAATTTTAACTAAGAAAATTATTTTTAATTAATGATGTCACATCATTTTTCCGGCAAGTTTTAAACAAAATCCGGCTTGAATGACTTTGTTGTGGACCGGAGTAAAGTTGAGTGACTTTTGGGTAACAAATGAAACAAAAATGACTTTGTGGTAATGAAACAATAGTTCAGTGACCACTGGTAAAATTAACTCACATTTTATGGCACACTCATTTGAACTAAATTGGATGATTTCGGTGTGCTCTGATTAAGCACTTATTTTTCATTAAAATGTCTTTCACAAGTTCTTGAAATTGTAGAGCGCAATGTAATACTCATTAGTACATTCCTGTTCTAGAATTTTATCATCAGTTACAACCACATGCTAGGAATACAAGAGAACAAAACAACAAGATTAGGGCTTTTATCTGGTGCCAGCAGAATTTGGAATCGACGGGTAAGATTCAGGAGATGGCATCACACAGGGATTGCCATTGAAGTAGACCCTCCGAGGGAAAGCCCAACCACCCTTTACTGCAAGTGTTTTTCTTCCATCCTTCTGAAGTGTTAAATCTGACTGCACCTTTCCTTTTGGTCCAGCTTGCATCAGGACATCATTAAATGACTTTCTCCCGTAAAACAAGCCAGTATCATCTGCATAGTTAGAATATCATCAGCCCGATGCAGGCGTTGATCATCTAATAACCAAGAACATGTCTTTCTTTGGTAATGACTCATATAAAGAGAGAGGCGGCTTACTGATTAATGAATATGGAATGGGAGGCTTGTACAAGAAGCCAGAAACTTTGGTAGCATTGTTGAGGCTTGGATGTTGAACGACGAGTGTCCACTGAGTATAGTTTAATTGGTAGTTGAAGTTTGTAATGGTGATCTTTGCTCCCCAATACTTCTTGTAGTTTGAGTTCACATGCCAATGCACATTGATAGGGCACATGTGTTTTGTGCATTGCAACACTGCCTTATTTTTTTTCCTTGGCACATTTACTCCATTTCCACTCGGTGTCTTCCTGCAATTACAACTCAATTATGACATTTAAGAAAGAAATGTCCAGGAGTTGTATCAAACATGTTATAAATGCTTCACAAGGACCATTTATTCGTGTAGATGTGCACTTTGTTCATCAGCAATTCTATAAAGAGAAGAAAAGTACTAGTACTACTTATTATACATGTACTATAGGAACTGCATATAAATCTTACGTGACACAGTTGCTGGTGTTCTGGCAGCTACAAGAACAAGAAGGACAAGGGGTGATACTGCCATTGTGAAAAGAAGACAACGAGACACAACAAGTTGGTCTCGGGGCGGCCAGGAACGCAGAGTAAGTGCAAATCACTCTCCATGTCACTGCATATAGAGCAAAAACATTCAGACTAAGAGACAGATTTAGCACTCTCTTTATTACCAACATTGAAAATTTACTTACTGAAAGCCTTTGTCATTCGTCGGCCATCAGGCGTGATGAAACGGGTGGGAGGGACAATAATAGCCTTTCCACAGGTATAGCCACCTCCTGGAGCAACCAAAGTGAATTTCTTGGGAATTTTGACAGTTCTATTTGTAGTCCCAGCAGAGCCAACACTAATCTGAAATGCTGAGGCAGCAGCAGAAGGGTCTTTTCGAGTGGATGCTAAAACACCACCTTTGCAGCAGTTAGCAATTTGCTGGTTATAAGGGGTATTTGGCAGCAGATCAACAATGGTAGGATTTTTCTCACAGCTGTGAGGAATGTTGGACTTAAACTTTGAACAATCTCCTTGATCTGTAGCTTGTGCTCCTACCATTGACCAAATAACCTCATTCTTTGCCCATGTCCAACCTAAAGTCCATCCAGGGCTCGTTATCGGACGATACTTCTGGAAGTTGTTCATTGTAACTACTGCCTGAAATTTTTAAAACATTCATGAACCAAGAATCTCAAGCTGCTTAGCAAAATGTGAATAACATAATAGTTCCAAGTATAATTACCACATAACCATCAGGAGTCCAAGAAACTACATCCCATTTGATTGTTATGTTTCCATTTGGATCCAATGGGTCAAAGGCAGCTGCAGTAACATGCAAGTAAACTCATCAGTAAACGAGCATGATTCTAATTGAATTTTGTAAGTTGAGAGCTACTGTTTAAATTTATTACAATACCTGCACTAGAACATAGCACAAAAAGAAGAAACATCAAGGTATATGAGTTCCAGGAAATCTTGCACTCCATGGTGGAAAACTTTGCCTAATTTCTCAAGAAGATAGTAGAACTGATGTTACATATTTAACGTAGTATTACGAGCAATTGCATACTATATCTCTACGTCAATGTATCTATTTACACAAATAAACAAGAATAGTGCGTTGAACGTGTGAAAGAATGCAGGAAAAATTGCACAGAAGACAGCTTCCTAGAAACAGACTCTAAAGTTATTTAATTCTGCAACCAATCTTTTTTATATATATACAATGCAATTGTCAAAGACAAGTTTGAAGACCTTGACTTAGCCTTGCAATGAAGACTTATTACTTTTGCTAGAATATCAACATCTTTTAACAAATATGTAATTCTTGGTTTTTCTTAAACCATTTTTTCTTTTATCTTTTTTTGTAGTATTTAAAATGACTAGTTTGTCCTGTTGTATTATATATTACATGTATATGTCAAGGGTTATGGAGTTGTAGTGGAATGATATGTAATCATCTCTTCTTAATCATGTATTTTGCTTCGAAATTTGAACAAACTTTACTTTGAAAATACGATTTATTAGTCAATCCGAATTAATCAGGCCATAATGCACCGGACACCAATTGCAAAACTAAAAGGATTTTCTAAAATGATGTTTGATATATATAATTCAAATCAACCCATTAAGTGCGATTGCGCCAGTTGTTAAATAACACATGCCTTGCTTGCAGTTGCAGGTAAGGATTTTCATGAATTAATTTGACTATATTTTGTCTTTGAAAACAAATCGACTATGTTATTTTACAGAATTTATTAATCAAATCAAACCACAATGCAATAGAATAAAGAGCGTAACATGCAACGTACTCTGTTAACACATTCATGGTTCGAAGTAAATCTAACTTGACCAACATTTTATGCCTTATTTTTTCATCATGTTGAACATGTAGGGAGAACTACAATTTATAGTACTTTTCAAGAAGTTAACTAAATTTCATATCAAAATAATTTCCCTATATTAATTTTACTAGTGACAAAACATACAAATCGACTTAATATATTTCTTGAACTTTTTATGAAATTCGATTTAATAATACAAAATTGGAGCATAAAACAAAGAATTCCAGCTAGCGCATCAAATGAACAGGTTGGATTACATTACTAGTTAGATGAATCGAATTAATAAATAAAATGAGTCATAACTCAATCTAACGTCTACTTGAGTTGAGATAATCGGATTAGTTTTAGCTGATCAAATGATCATAATTTAGACTATCCAACTCAAAAATCATGTTTCATTTGGTTTTGCTTTATGCATAAAGTTTCTAATCAAAATTTTCCTTTTGAGTTTGAGAGTTTATAATGTTGTCCTTAAGGCATCACCTTGACACTTTTCATGCTTTATGTTTTAGTAACATTGAGCTCATATGGTCCTCTTAGCAGCAAATCAAACCGTTTGCACAAATTTTAACCCACTCAATCGGAACCAGAGTTATGCCCGTTACATTCTTAGCTAGCTTTTGGACATAGATTCGATTGAAACCGTCAGATTGAAACTTGAAAACATGAGTTTACGAAATTTTTTTTTTTTCTGATTTTAAGTTGTGTTTGGAGATGATTTAACTTGAAAAGAAATTGAAGTTTTGTGAATGGTAAAATATTTTTTACCAAAAACTAGCTCCAGTTTGTTTATAAAACTTGTGGATACTTTTTCAAATATTTGTCGGAAAAACTTATTTGACATACTTTTTGATGGGTATTTGGTGAATATTTGAAATCGAGTTTTCAAAAACATTTTTGGAGGTTTTTCCAAAAAAAAAAGATAAATTTACTCACAAAACTTCAGCGTTTTTCAAGTAAAATATATATCCAAACACAATTTCAATTTCCAAAAATTATTTTTCAACTCAATTTCAAAAATTTATTTTTTCATATTTCGACCAAATCTGTGTCCAAACGCTAGCATAGGCTCAACTAGTTTTTGAAAATTTGAAGATTTAACTTTCAAAATCTGCTAAAATTAGACAAATTTTATAATAAATAAAAGTTTGATATTTTATTTGGAAAAAGCTCCCTTTATGTCCAAACGGGAGCTTAATGGCTTAATTTGACACTCAGCAGTGAGGCTGGTAAATTGTAAACATGGCCTTTAGCCGCCTGACTAAAGCAATCAGTACACGAGTAACACGAGGTCTCGTCCATCCAATGAAAATATTAAGGCAAAAATGGTCCAATCATAGTAGAACAAGAAAAAGTTTGGCCATGGTTTCCACAATGCAGGTCCACCGACAAGGACAGCTAGAATTACTAATGTGGGTCTGAGTCTTTAAATCCTGTGGTTCATAATAAATCTTAGATTTAAAGACTTGTCATAAAAAAAAAAAAAAACTCGTTTTGGACAAACAAAAAAGAAAAGATAGACACTCATTCTGGGACGGAGGGAGTAACTCGATTAAAGAGATTTTTAGAAATTGACCCATGTTGCCATCAAGCGTAAAATTAGTTTTGTTAGTGGCTTAGTGCCGCTTAAGTTCATGACACTTCAATGAGATAGCGAACTTGCTCACTTAACTACTAAGTTTTGCCACATAGAGAACCAAGTACATGAGTTACTCTATTGTTCACAAAACTTCACAAATTAATACACAACTAAAACTTCAGTTCAGTAAGTAACAAATGGCATTAATTTTATTATGTCCTGCTGTTTACGTTAAAGGCAAAATTAAATTATACGCACATTAAAACTAATCTCATGTCTAATGGTTAATTCATTTTCTAAATTTTGTTAAGCATTGCCAAAAGTTTAATACCGCCCTTATTATCCTATTTCTGCAACTTTTTCCTTTTGTCTTGACCAATTGGTCTACTCAACTTGTGAGATAATGCTGAACATGTTATTGTTGTTGAGTTTTTTTTAATCTGAATCACCGTCTCCTATAGTAGTTGGCGGATTTGATGAACTTTTATCCATTTGGTCAAAAGCAGAGACTTTAAGTCCAGAACAAATAAGTTGACGAGCCGTAAAACCCCGTAACAAGTGATTGAAGCAGGCTGCATCTCTATAGGCTGATGAAAGTAACTCTGACACCATTTACTTGCACAATCTGAATATTGTCAACAGTTTCATAAAGAGAGGGAGAATACTGCAAATTGAACATAAGATAATTGAAAAGAAACACAACGTTTTTCTACTTTAACAGACGTGTTTTGTTTAAGAGATCTAATACACACTAGAGTCCATGATCAAATGTCTCACGCAGTACAGTTTAGTTATCAATTTAAGAGATCAGTAAATTCATAGTAAAAGAAAGAATGAAGCTTACCTATCCTCAAAGTTCATCAATATAATTTCAGACTTAGCATTAACAAAAATCAAAGCAAGAGAAAGAGGAGAGAATTCCGAAAAACCATAGGAATGGGTGGAATTGGAAAGCTAATGCATTAAAAAGAACCAAAAAACTTAAAAGCTTTCCAACCCACCAATCCCTATAGATTTTCGGATAAACTCATCTCCCATTTCAGAGCTGCTAAATTCACATTTTGTATATTTGTATGTCAACAATAGTTGGGCATGGGAGACTTTTTATAGGGAAAGCATGACCAAAAGAGTGGTGTGGCGGAAAGTATTAGCAAGCTGACCTGTTAACATATGGATAAGCACTACTACAATCTCGTACTCTTCTGCATGACTTTTTTTTTTAAATATGCGGTCCAAAATTTTATTGCCCTTTCTCTACCTTGGAAAATTATTTTAGTGTTTCTAATAGGAGTACACTTTATATTTAATATAGAACGGATTTGAATGCCATTTTGAAAATACAATTATATAAGAGAGGTAGATGAGAATTTATTTAATCATTATTGCATCTAAGAAATGCAGAATATTCTAATAATATTCTTTTACTAGCTCACTACGTCCAAAATGATCGCGTAAATTTGATCATGTGATTAGTATAATGATTGTACGATCCAGTGTGTGGAAGTTTAAACCTTAAATTTTAGATTTGAAAGGTTATTTTAAACTCGTTCATGATAAACACATATTTTGAAACAGATTACTCATTAAATCAAATATATAAGGAAAGTCAACTAAGCAAAGAAGTGAAATTTCATCATGGAGTACAATAATTCCACTAGTTAATTATATGATCATGTTGAAGAGGAATTAATTTTTGCTTCTCGAGCTAAGTAATCCCAATATTGTAATATCTCTTAACGAATGACCTAAAGAACTGATGACTTTTGCAAATAGACGGAAACGAAATCATTATTAGGTATTACTATAACAAATAATGGTTTTAAAGCGTTAAAAATAGGGTAAAATGCTTGAGCTGATTGAGGTAATTGTGTCACCTACTTTGTACAGTTCTCCACTCTTTTTTAGAGGTTGCACTTCATGAACTGCAATTATTGTTTGGTAGCAGTAAAAAAAAAAAGAACGCTCTACTAAAGAAAGGATATATTTTAGGGCAGTTTGCGGGACTAAAAAAAGAGATATCTTATAAATTTGGGATTATAATAACTTCGGGATTATAATCGTGGGATTAACAATCCCACCTCTTATATGGGATAGAATAATACCATGAATATCCTATAAAAATTGTCTCATTTTAACTAATCCCACCAACCAAGCTAGCGTTTGGACATAGATTCCTAAATAGTTTTCAGTAAATATTTTTTCGGTAAAGTTTGATATGAAAATGAAAAAGTGTTTGGACATATTTTTGGCTCAAAAAGAGCCTTTGAGCTCTTATGAAAATAAAATTTGTATGTAGAAGTTAGTTTTTTGCTCAAAAAGAGCCTTTGAGCACTTTTTGAGTTTTTGAGAGTAGTTTAGCTCAAATAGCATAAACAAATAGTTTTTCTCCCAAAAACTCCCAAAAATATTCTCAAAAACTATAGACAAAGGAGGGCCAAATATGAGATTGATGTAGTCTCAAATTTAATTTTGGGACTATTAGTTCAATCCCACCAACCAAACAATCTATTAGAGAATCTTAACCAATTGTTTTACAGCGTTAAGAAAAAGTAGAACACTATGAGCTGATTGCGGGAAAATGAGGGTTGTCGCTGAAAGTAGAGGCATCACATTTTTCCCACAACCAAAACCAATGCTTTTTTGGAGTATTTCTTTTACAAATTAAAGAAAACCATTGGCTGCAACTTGCAATTGGAACTATGAGAATTGAGAGGCCAAGTGGACGGAGGGGCCTACCCATCATCAATTGTTATGCAATAAAAAACCACGTGGAATCTTAATACATAAACTCTAACTTTATCATGATACTATTACCTAGATGTATGGTGAAATGGATGAAAACATGAAAACTCCTGTATGCTTGTGGGCCTACATACTCAACAGTATAGTAGCCTAATCAAGAATTTCATAAAAGATGTTTAAACTTTGAAAAAATAAATGACAAGATGCATACATAGAATATAATTTGTCCGACCACCAAGTGATGTGGTGTAGCGGATGTGGTTACTCCTTCCTTAATCAGAGATCTCAGGTTCGAGCCCTGGGTATGGAAAAATCACTGGTAGGGAGTGCTTCCCCCCGAATGCGGCCCTACGCGGCGCGAATCCGGAATAGTCGGGGCTCCAATAAAGATACCGAACACCGGGTGGAAAACCAAAAAAAAAAAAAAAAAGAGTATAATATGTCCGCGAAAGTTGTTCACAGCTCAAAATTCATACTCAAGAAAATTGCAATTATCAAAATTAACAAGAAGTGAAATGAAAATTTTAACATCTTCTTGAATTATGAGAGGACTACCTGTTGATCAGATTGAAGCATTAGATGGTGCAGCCAGAGAAAAGAGAGAGAAGCCCCAAAAGCCAACGGAATGGGTGGTATTGGTAAGCTGTTAGTACTAATGAAGAAAAAAAAATCTGCAATGCAAGCTCACCAACCCTCCCATTCCCTAAGATTTTGGGAGGTTCAACTCCTTTTTCAGATTAGCTGGAAGCCTGTTAACTCATGTGTTATATTTGTATGCACATCATTAGACTGTTAGAGGAGTATTTGTAAACTTGGCTAGTTAGCTAGTGTGACTATATATAGAGTATGTACTTAAGGGGACTTAAAAACAAGAGATTTTACGGCTGATAAGGTTGGGCAATTTTTCATTTTAGGATAAGGTTGACTTGTTTGTTTGTTGTTGTCTTTGAATTTTAGTTACGTAATAATAATAATGATTGGAAAATCACTGGAAGTTTATACCTTTAATTCAGCGTGAAATAGAACAAAATTATCGAGATGTTGAGTCTTAAAAAGTTGCCAAGATATTATGTGATCGAAAATTTCATGCTAACTGAGAAATTTTCTGAGAATTACTCCCTCCATTTTTAAATTAGTTGACACTTTCAGCTATTGCATGCCCATTAAAAAATCAATTGGAGTAATAGAGTATACATTTTACGATGTTACCCTTATTTAATATATGACTATTAAATACTTTTGAAGAATACTATAAATAATTAAGGGTATAGTTGGAAATAATTG
This sequence comes from Petunia x hybrida, assembly GCA_037355625.1. Taxonomy (NCBI): domain Eukaryota; kingdom Viridiplantae; phylum Streptophyta; class Magnoliopsida; order Solanales; family Solanaceae; genus Petunia; species Petunia x hybrida. The sequence goes on along the minus strand of JBBBVM010000404.1, from coordinate 692,658 downwards.
ACAAAAATAATTTTGAAAACCTAAAACATCAACTAATTTGGGGCACATGAATCTTGCTAAAGGTCAACTAATTTGAGAGGTAAAGAGTACTTGCCAAATAGTTTTCGAGGAAAGACTCTCTGTGGGTAATTATGACCTGCAGATTTCAAAATCATGGGTAATTATTGACAAACGTTCATGAAAATCTGCAGAAAAATTGCATGGGAAAATTTCCAATAAGATCGTCATAAAAATGGCAGCTTTCTTGTTGTGAAACTATAGATAGCACTTATTAAATTAGACTGTCCGATAAAGACAAACGTGGTATTTTTGGTGAAGATTCTGGATTCAATAGTAGCCTTTTTGGTTTTATTTTGTCTAATTGCGAAATTCCTTAAGTGTACTATTTATTGAACGCTATTTTTCTTAAGAAAATAAAGACACACCAATTGTGAAAAACGAATTCTTAATGTCTTTTGAAACCAACGCGTTACGAGAATCAAACAACCTTGTATTTTACATAGAAAATGACTAACCTCCACTTACAAATGGAGAAAAAGATATGCAGTTAACAAGATTACGTGTTGTTGGTTTCATTGTTACTAAGGGAGTAGTAATTTTGACCTCCTTTAATTTTCAATGTTTACATTACTCCTGGGGTTTATTGCTAATGGTTGAATCATAAAGCCTACTTAGTCCAAACTTACTTTTTTTTTTCCATCCGATATTCGATATCTATATTAGAGCACGATTAATTCGAATTTCCGCCAGAAAGTTCTACATTGGGGGGTAAATTAAAGCTCTTCCTATTAAAGACGACTACATTCTTAGTGTTCAAACTCGAAACTTTTGGTTAAGGATGAGGAAGTACTTGTCACTCCACCGCAACCCTTGGTCGTATGCCAAACATACTTAATATACAAAGCACGGCAAAAAAAGTCAGTAATAAAATAATGACAATAAATACTGGATCTTATTATTAAAATGATTGGAACAATTGCGAGACATACATTCATTTTCAACCGAGTTTTTATTGATCAAATAATATGTATATCAATATAACATGATTAATCAAAGTCCTTAAATGAAGTTATAATCAACTTAGAATGGTAAGTTCGTAATGTAGTAACATTAGCATATTGTATATCACGTCTTCTTTTAGATAAAAATAAAATAGAAAAATCAAAATGAGCCGATAAGTGAATTGAGTCGGCGTTGATGACATATTTATTGTCATACTAGGGGGGTATGCCCGTGCTGAGCACGGGCCCAATGTCTGCGATCAACTTTAGTTAAACCTAAAAATTGCTAATGATATCTTCTAATGTAGTTCAATTAGTGTAAAAACTACCAAAAGAAGAACATTAGTAAATGCAATGGGATGAAGTGATCAACTTGATGTAGTAGAAGGCTAACTTTCTGCATTCTCTTCTTGTCAGCAGCTATCTCTTTTGTAGAGGAAAGAAACAGCTCGGACACCATTCTTTGAAGTAAAAACTGTTAAAGGCAAAACAAGAAAGATGAAAGCATATGGAAAACAGTGGACCATACAGATAAATGGTAATAGATACGATCGAGATTTGTAATCGTAAAACCGTACACCAAAAAAAAAAATCAGTGTGTGTAGCATAAATAGACTGATAGTGATAATAACAAACAATGCAACTTGCTCACCGCAGATTATTTCTGTGCATTTTCAGTTTTGGTCCCATGAAACGGAATATAAGACAAAGGGAACACTTGGAAAGAGAAAGTTGGTGCAAAAAAGAGGTTTAATGCCTATGTCAACTAACATCGTAAAGGTTTAGTTTAGTCTCCAAAAGTTTTATAATTTTGTCATAATGTAGCGGCTTCTATGTCCTTCATATCATTAAATGACCAGCTAAACAGTACATCAAGTCTCTTTCTTTTTGTCCTAAATACAGAGTAATAACTCTTCTGTCTGTCTTGTGTCCAAATCATGCGATACTAATTTGGATATAAAACATAACAGATGCTTTATGTCTGTGTGGCAATTTTCCACCATAAGGTTAACTAATGGAGAGTGGAAAGTGAGACCAGGAAATACACCATATCTACTTAAGCCAAAAATCCTGCAATATTATAACCTGCATTTTATCGCAAAGAGAACCTGGTGTATGGTTTAGCTGAAAAAGAAGCTTGTTATTTCAGCATTCAGTTCTTCATATGTTTTCTGTAATAGCTGCTTGATACAGGTTTTATCAAAATATTCGTTTCACATAATATCAAGATCACTGTTAACAAATACTTTTATGAAGTTTCAGTAGAAAAAGTATATTAGAGAGCACTTCTATAACTTTGAATCAAACACATAAGAATACGATTAGGATATTTGACCATCTAGGTGAAAGAAATGGAGTTATAGTACCTTTGTCTCTCAGGCGTACTTTTAGACGAAGTATGTTCTCTGAAATTTTTTGTATAGAAACTGAAGTGATAGAACCTCTGCCTCCTCTTCATCCATAACGTCCGCATCATTTGAATCCAGTTCAGTATTCTAACAAACAATATGTTCAAACATGAATTACTGCGTACAAATATCATGTTTCAGGTTCTGTTTATACAGTTACGACTCCACTAACAACAGATTACTTCTTTGAAAGACAGTAAGTAATTGTTTCTTAAAACATGTCATGCATACTGTGATAAAACAGTTAAAGTTCATCAAATAAGTAGGCAAACAGCACCTCCTTATTTTGATAACAGTTATTCTTTGCTCCTGGCTACAGTGGCTTCTATTCTTTATCATCCTTGGCTTTGTCGTGCATTTCATGCTCAATGCTATCCATAGTAGTTTGTAAATAGTTCTGTGTTCTTGCAATTAAAGCACAAATATGAAATCAAATTAGAAATAAAAAATTTTCCAGGCAAAAGGAAATATGGCATAAAAGAGGTACGACATTAAGATATCAATAAATAGCTAAATAAACATAAACTAACCATACTTTCTATATTGCACCAGTTTGATTAATACTTTTAGCAGCAACACCAGTAAGCTCAGCTTTATGCCTATACAAAGAAACCAGTTCATCAGCTTTCAGCAGTAATTTGATTTGCTTACATCAAATTAGTAGTGTCGATACAGCTGTAGAGTTAAGAAGAAATGTTCAACGCTTATAAATTATTTTTATTTTTTGTTAATTATATTTAAGATAAGTTTATATACTGTGGCTGTGGGACCTCTAATGAGAGTCGTGGGTAGCCTTGCATGTGTCAAGTTCATCACATCCACATTTGTACTAACCTGCAACTGATATGAAAAGAAAATAAGAATATCATAGGTAAAGAGAAATCCGAAAGTCCATATAGAAAAGTACTACGGCTGGATGAATTGCTATAATTATCTTCTCCACCACCTCTTCTTCCTCAATTATTTAGTTGCGCCAGAGGGTCTACTGAATTAAGATTGACTTCACTGTCATAACCAAGTGGATACATGAATTAATAGCAGTAAGATAGTGAATACATAGGTCAGTAGACATACTAAAGTGCAAACTAAAACTTCAGTTACATTCAGGGATGCATAGAAAACAACAGCTTTATAAAGATGACTTACTGTCGCTGTGATTATATAGGAATTATGTTACATTCTGAAAAGGCCAAATTCGGATGTTAAATTCAGTAACTACTCATTAATGTTTGAGGTAGGATGAATTACAATATATACATATGAACTGGCGAATACAACAGAAATGAATAAAACATATATCTGCTAGAGGAAAAAAATATAAATCACTATCAATTTAAAAAGCAACGTACCGTATCTGCAAAGACAACTTTCAACCTCTTTAAAAAGTTTTCCTTGCGCATTCATACTCTGCAGTAATATGAAATACAAAGATTCAATTATAGGACAATCTAATGTAAAAGTAGGTGAATGAATGGTGTTCAATGTATAAACATATCTAAAAGAATGACGTCGAGACAACTGATCTTGAATTCGCACATTTAGCTGTAAGCTTTCTTGATTCTCATGAGAATTCAAAATATAGATGTTGTTAACAGAAATAGTTTGAAAATCCATTATAGTAAACTGTCTTTTATGATATCATTTTTAGAAATCGGATTTTTTTTTAAAAAAAGGAGACAATAATAGGGCAATGCAAAGTAAAACCATACCTGAATCAATGGAGTTTGGGCAGCAGAATTTGAAATATGTACATTCAGCCAAAAGCTTTCTGAATTATCTCATTATAAACTATATTGAATGTAGAATGATCATCACGATTTGATAGTGCCGGTGGGCGAATTAGCAATCTTACGCAGTTAGAACTTTTAGCTCTTGATAGAGCGACATAAAGCTGGCCGTGTGAAAAGACAGGCTCACGCAAATAAATTCCAGCAAAATCTAATGTTTGGCCTTGCGCCTTATTTATCGTCATGGCAAAACATAATCGTATTGGAAATTGTATCCTTTTGAATTGAACTGGCAATTTTTCATCCTGTGATGACAATAGCGGTATCCTTGGAATGAAAACGTGTGTATTTTTAAAATCTCCACTCACAATCTTTGCACTTATGACATGAGTTTTAAAGTCGCAGCAAATTAATCGCGTACCATTACATAAACCTTCACAAGGATTCAAATTTCTAAGTAATATAATCGGACAACTTTTTTTCAAGCTCAGTTTGTAAGGTGGTAAACCTGCCGGATTTAGTGCATGTAGCAAATCTTCAAATTGACTTTGATCATTCGATTCAAGAGTTTCATCAGTAGCAACAAATGTTGTAGCTTTATCTGGAAATTTATTAATAAGCATCTCATTGATTTCATCTACAAAGTCATTTTTTGTTGTCAAAATAACACGAGAATCTGCACAATATGTATCTGAAAAAAAAGTGTGCATATCCGGATATGTTGCTGCAAACAATGCATTCAAAGACTCACTTTCAGTAGAAAAAGGAATAAGTAGTGACTTTGGAATCTCAATTTTGTTGTCTATGATCTTTTCAGTTCCATTTCCAATTCTCAGAAGATAATCACAGAAGGCCGGATCGGCACGTGCTCGCATATTCTCTGTTAGATGCATTTTCTCTAATTTACTCCAAATATCAGAGTACAACAGACTTTCATGGATAAAATCCTCCTTCTTTCCATTTCGTACAACGGGAAGAGTTTGTCTAAAATCACCTCCAAATACGACTACTTTTCCACCAAATAATGTATTCGAATTCATAAGATCTCGTAAAAGTAAATCAAACATTTAAATCATTTTTTTTCGCGCCATTGATACTTCATCCCATACGATTAATCTTGAATCTTGTATTAACTGTGCTAGTGCGCTCTGTTTGGTAATATTACAGGTTGAATTTTCAACGAGATCTATAGGTATCTTAAAACGTGAATGTGCTGTACGGCCTCCAGGGAGAATTGAGGCAGCAACAGCAGAGCTCGCTGTTGCCAAAGCAACAAATACCTTGGAACGCACTGTCGCTAGTAAAGCACGGTATAAGAAAGTTTTACCTGTTCCACCCGGACCATCAACATAAAATGCTCCTGCCTTGTTCGTGAATATTCTGTGAGTAATCACATTATATGCCTTTTGTTGTTCAACATTCAATCTTGTATGTAAAATCAAATCTTCTTCCATAACTGTTATAGTCCTTTCAAAGTGAACTTCTTTGGCTTCTTTGGCTGCTGGAGAAGCTCTAATGCTTTCTGGAACAAGATTATATTCATTTATGTCATGTCCCATTGAATGCAAGATATTATTGATATGATTCAGCACACTATATCGAATGTCTTTTGCCTGCATAGTTGGCAACAATTTATAGTCCTCAGACATCGGCTTTTCAAAATTTTCCCACAATTCTTTTGGGTTTGTAGGATTACAATATACTAACAATGTAGCAAATAAGTGTCTCAAACTATACGGCATTTGATAGCTCATGGCTTCAGACATACACTCATTAAGATTATCATCAGAATGTAACAGTCCTCTTTTTTCAGCAGATTCTCTGAAAGTACAAAAATACTTGCCATTCACTGTCTTAAGATCATCATATGATATCGGTCCCCGTACATTCATCAACAGTAATCTAAGATAATAACGCTCAGCTTCAATTGGATGACAAGTCACAACACGTCCAATAGCAAAATGTTGTTTTCGACGGGACCAAAATTTATCACTTGTAGACCATACAAAATGTTCAGGGAATTCTTTGTACAGTAAATTAAGTTCTTTCGCATCTTTATTTGTATAATTCATATTGAAAAACTCAGTTAACATTGTTCTTTTAATCATTGGATTCCTGAGAATTGCATCTATATCAGTATTTTTCTTAAAAGAAACAAATTGTTGTCCTTCCAGATGCAATTGAAGTCGACATACAGTTGGATGCATTTCACTAATTGGAAAAGCAAACAAACGCCAGGTAGCCTCGGGTGGTGATATCCATCTCGCAGACCGATATTGTTTTACCTCATCGATCTCTTCTTGTATATTCTCATTATGTACAGAAAAGGCAATTTTATCATGTCCTTTACAAATATACTTATAAATATATTTTACAGCCTTCACATCTGAACAAATCTCAACATTTAAATGACAACTGAATTTACTAAGCAGAAAAGGATTATATGGAACAACCCAAGAGTTATCCAAAAGTTGTTTTCTCACTTCTACAACACTTGTATTACGTCTTCGATAAATTGGATAAGAATCTTTTCCTTTAGATGTTTGGTCAGCATATTGTTTTGGATATTTAAATTTACAACCACCTTTTTTCTTCATACAGGAATTTGTCGGATTTAAAACACCACAAGGTCCATGCATCATATGTTTTTTAACAAGTTTAAACAGATTTGGTTCTTTAACACGATCAGGTAGCTCAGCACATACAATGTTATCATAGGCCTCTGTTGTCAATAATTTATATTCATTAGTTAATATAATAAGAAAATGTGCATGTGGTAATCCTCGTTTTTGAAACTCTATAGTATACATAAAACCAGCAACTTTTCCAAAAATATGTCGTTTTAATATATCAGTTTTCAACTCTTCTACTTTTGCCCTAAATACACGACTAATTAAATCTGGTCTATTTTGAGCTTCATCTGTCAAGGCCAAATATTCTTTTATTTCTGTCCAACATGGATTGCATGTCATGGTTAAAAATAAGTCAGGCTTACCGAAATGTTGCACCAATGAAATAGCATCCATGTATCGTTGCCGCATATCTCTTGGTCCACCGATAAAGGAAGCAGGTAGAAAAGTCTGTTTTCCAATGTTAGAACTATCTCGTTCACCAAGCCTCAAAATGTCAATAAGCCCCTGCAACACATTAATCCTAAACAAATCTTGGTTGAACACAATAAAATCTAATTTTTGTGTTTCGACTTTTATATATTCATCTACTGAATATTGTTGAAATAATCTTCCCGTATGTAAAAGCTCATCATCATCATCATTTCTCATCTGAAGTTTATAACAGTAATATTGACGAACGGATATGTTGTTCCTTTTTCGCTTTCCTTTTTCCAGACTTTGAGCTTCAATGCTAAGATAATCCTCAATAGAACACAGATTACGGATACCGGGTAATGTTTCAAGTGGAATAGAAGGGAAAACATTAGTAACAATTCTTGAATCCGGTAATTTTTTAATACCAGCATGCCATCCGCTTTGGCCATACGGAAACAGTAATGGATATTGAAGAGCATCATAACAACCATAGTAATAGTTCACTATTTGTGTTCTGTTACTGTGAGTGTAAATGCGAATATGAGGTGCACGAGTAATATTATTATCATTTTCCTCAATCCAAATGGCTGCAACCTCTGATGTGGAAGGTAAGTTGTATACTCTCTGATCTAGTCCCGAATCACACTTGAGAGCAATATAAAAGTTTTCAATGTTTGGAATATCTATTAAGAATTTCAGAAAGATAGAGTATGGATTGACATTTAGTATGTCCATTAATTTTCTGACAACTAATTCATCAACCTTGTGTGAACAACTCATTCTATTGGGTAATTCATTATCGTTATCATAGAAGTAAAGCTGTAAATTTGTCGCCTTTTTGTCAACAGGATATAGATCATCAATAAAATGATAAATTTGGCCTTGAACCCTAAATGTGTATATACCATTATTTCGTCTTGCTAAATCCTTATCATAGTTCACACCAAGTGAAGTAAAAGCAAACATATTATTGTAAGTTCTGATGTATGTTCGAAAATGTATACATTCTTCGGTAGTTCCGAAATACAGATTTCGCAATTCAGGTGGCATCTTATGTGAGCACAATTTTACTGCGCCTTTACTACAACAGAATCCAGCTGATTCATATTCAAACCTTTTTGCATTACAGTATGTACAGTTCAGGACTCGTTTCAAGGGTTTATAGTCAGTTGATCTTAAAGGGTTAAAATCACTGGAGTTCCTATTTTTGGGATGATAACCTGTAGATATCTCGTATGATTAGGTCTGTAACTAAGTAATAGGAGTAGTAATTGTAATAAATACTATTGTAACTTAAAATATGTACGAACCTTCAATTACAACACTTCCAAGTGAGTTATAGCTCTTTTTGTTAGGTGCGGCAGATGTTGATCCTAATTTATAAATTTATATAATTAAATGACGATATAATAACGATCATATTCTATTAACCCTTAATGTACCATCCAAAGGAAAAACTGTAAATTTGTTATTTACCTTTCTCGAAGATAGCCAGTGGAGCAACAATATTTTTTTCCTTATGCTGGGAACTATGTGCAGAATGCAGGCCATCGACAATCGCAGCTGCAGAAGGTGGATAAAATACAATATGTGAGGTAAGAATTACCTAAGTAGGTGAACAGATGCAGTGTTAAGGAAAAAAACAAAATGGAGGTGAATAAAAGCATTTCACTGCGCATGATGATTAACTGAACCAAAAAGCAAATGTTCAAACCTGAGGAATGAACAGAGGAAGAGTCCATTATACGAAGAGCATGCTGATTACTCATATTCTGTTCAAAGCTCGTATTTATTTCGGCAAAGTTCCCAACAACTGCATTTTCGTTATTACATTCTTTTAATTTCTGCCGTTTCAACCGTCGTTTTAACAAAAGCGCATCTTTTTCCTCAATGTTCATCTGTCTATATACCTCGCGTCGCTTGGAATTTCTATCTGTGACTTTCTGCTTTGCACGTTTCTCTTTTTCCGTAGGATCCATTAACATCAAACTTTGTTATACCCAATAACGCTTGCTGAAATTAGAATAATAAATAGAGTCAGCATAAAGATCTTTTTTTCCAAACAATCAATCAAATAACAATTATTCAAACAAAATGTTTTAACTGAGAACAGCATAAATTAAGTACGATGTTATCATACTTGCCGTGCAAATCTCATTAAGGAAAGAAAAGAACATGAAGTTTGAAAACCATAAAAGTAAGTTATCATGGACCTGATTGATTTCATCACAATTGCAAGAGCATCTAACTTATCTTAGTTGATGCAATGACTGCTTTATCTTTAATATATTAGGCAAGCAGTTGCCTTAATGTCTTTTCCATTTGTCCGGGCTCTTTTCAATATTTAGGTAGGCATTGACCTTAATTCTTTAAATTCCTTCAGGTGGCAGTAATGAATTAGTACAATTTTGACAACATGACCTCTATAGAATGTGACTTTCCCCAAGTCAACTGGGTAGAGTAAGACTCGTGAATGTTGTTTTCATCTACCTTAATAGAACCCTTTTTTTAACAAGTAAATAAAAATATAATTTGATGACTATATTTTTAGCTCAAATCAGTTTTCCTTATTCCACATAGTACTAAGGCAGGGAAAAAGGAAAAAGCATTACTACTTGGCTATTCCAATAGTTTGGTTCTGAAAAACTATCTTTGTTACAAAAGGAAAAGGCTTCTTATAAGCCAAAGGAAAATCAGATGATAGTATGTAATGATATAGTCTCATTCTACCTGCTAAAAGATGCAAGCAATACAGACAGTAGTTTCGAGGTACAAAACAAGACCGCTTTTTAACACCAAAAGGCCGGAAAAAACGTGGTCAATGTTAAAAAAAAGAAGTTGATACACAGAAATTGCGGAGGTACTGATCCAAAAGTTAATCACATCACGAGCTGCTCGCAAAGCAACTAATTTGAACAATCGATTCATATAAACAGAGGGAGACGTTACTTCTTTTTTTTTTAAACAGAAGGAGACATAAGAGAAATCCCATTATACAATTTTCTTTTCAGTAGCACAGAAATGCTGGAACTAAAATTATAAACAGTTAAACTAAAGTAAAAAACAGAGATACAGTGTGATCACAGTAAAATTAGTAGAAAAATATGAGAAATATAAAGAAAACATTGGTGATATTCGAAATCTTACCTGTAATAATAGCTCTATGAGCACGAATGGATAGAAGACACAAAACTTTGAACTTTCAGAAAAGCGAGCAACAGGTAGGTAGAGGTCAATCGCAAGAACAGTAAGAGCAGAAGAAGAGCAGAAATAAACGGTGGGTACCGGAAAAAGATTTAGATTATCGAGGGGGGAAGGGCGGGGGGGGGGGGGGGGGGGAGGAAGCGGTGGCAAACTCTGCTCATCAGAAAATCAATATGTGCAGAAGCAGTGGAAACTTCGGATATACTTTAGAGGCAAATTGTCGACAATAAACAGAAGACTGAGGGTAGTTATGAAAAGTAGTGGCAAAATATAGGGAAATATCAATTAAACCCCTCATTTTACCCAAAATTTCAGAGGATGCATATGGTATATGCCAATAATGTTCTCGTATTTCCAATAAACCCGCGAAACGTACAGTAACAGGTGCATCGAGTGCAGTACAGGCGTAGCACCCATAAAACGAATTTCCAAATCTGTCCCAAGCAGGACAACCAAGAGCTGCTAAAGTCTTTCTTATATATAAAGGGGATATAGTACAAGTGAATACTGAAGACGCATAGGCAAAAGTGAAAGTATGGCGGTTCGAAACTTCAAAATATTGGGCACCGAATCCATGTTCTCCCCTCATACAAGTGCAGATAACAAAACAAGGTGGTATATTCTTGTATATTCTTTCTAACATAATAGGACAATAAAACAACCTGGAACACAAAGACCTGAAGCTCAATTGTATTGTAATTTGTAGCCATGAAATTTGTTCACCGCTTGCCTTTGTCGGTCCATAAAGTATTTCCAAACACAGCTACCAAAGCTCGCATTAAACAAACTGGCCAATCGAAAATGGAATACTTGTAAGATGGAGACTACAGCCAAATAAGATCTTTAGATAGGGATGAGGTTTATTTGAACTTGGCAGCACCATGCCATAAACTTTTGAAAACTTACTAATTTCATGTAAAATCCGAATTAACAAAGGAACATCCACTTAGCTGTTACTCTCTGCAACTCAGTCTCCCTTCTGCAACATCCCTCTCCTCCCAAAGCACGTATGATAGATTTGAACCCCTTTCGCTGCTTTAGTAAGATATTTTTTTATAAGCGTATTCAATATTTTATTATGATTAAATCGCTAGATTTTCAACATAAGGGATTTAATTGAACTCATTCATTCATACTAACACCGTCCTAAAGCAACTAAACTTTTTTTTCTTTTAAAAGAGCTGAAATTTGATATGTAATGAGATAAAATTTGATCTGATGTTTCATTACTTAGTTGCAGATTCAAAGCAACGAGTTCGCACACGAGATATTTTTCCCAACATTTAACATCCATATCGTCCACAAGACATCAAAGACTCTTTTATTTTTTATCCAGCCCAAATGGATAGAGAAGTGCAGGGATCTTTTTTCAAGGGATTTTACACTCTATACCCATAAAATTTAAAGTATTTACAAACCATACCTATTATAAATTATACTATCTATAAAACTAAAAGTATTTATCCAACCTACCCATTTATTATTGTATATCTTTGTTATGCCTGATAGGTGTATACATTTAAAATATACTGCGTAAATTATGGTATACAAGTCTGGAGGGACATTTATTACTGTATACTTTTGTTATGCCTTATAGGTATATACATTTATGGTATACTGCATAAACAATGTTATACAAGTCTGGGTGGGTAGAGTGGATAAATAATTTAGAGGGTAGGTCCGGTAATATTTAAAAGTAGTGGGTCGTGTCTGTAATTATTTTAGATTTTGTGGGTATTTTTGTAAGTGTCCGTTTTATCAAAGACATTGTTTATTAGAATAGAGATATGGTCCATCAGAGTGAGACGTGTGAAGCTCACTAGATATGCAGAGGCCTTAAATTTCATGGTTGGAACAGAGCTAATTGATTTCAGAAATATACAGCAGCCATAAGTTTATACTAAAAATTATAACTATGAAAATATACAAAACAGTAGTTTTTACTTATTCGTCTAATCCTTCTAGATCATCTCGGTTCCCAGAAAACCCCTTCTGTAAAACTAGGTATATTATGTACATATTTTTATAAAATATTCTAATATGATGTTTAGAAACCTATAGTATAAATGTTTAAATGATTTACTTGGTCTGAGCGTTGGTTGACTTACATATAGGCATAGGTATAAATCCTCATTTAAATGTTGCTTAATATTTTTTTCTTAATATATCATCATATAAAATAATAATTAACCTATGTAAACAAGTAATTTTTTAGACGAAGGTTGTGTGATAACTACTTTTGGGATGTTATAATTCCGCTCCTAATAGTGGTGAACACATGCTTTTGAAATTCTAGATCCGCCCCGGCTCTAACCCAATATTTCAAGCACTCCATCCTTTCAAACGTACGACTACCGACTAATTAACTGACATCTATCCTCCCCTAGTTCCAACATACCTTGATTAAAAAACTGTCTCAGTTCTATACTTGACACAGGAACGGCTGATACATCACGTGACATTCTGGAAAGAACAGGAAACCGTCTTGTATTTTCTTTCCACCATACTAACACATCAAAATCAGACTCATCCTCGTATCGTTGTTGCAAATAATAAGTAAGCTTGTTAAAATTAGAAGGTCCCGGCTCATGTGATAATACATGTTGCAAAAACTCACAACCTGGAAAACGATTAATGGAACAAGATGAAGTAGTACTAGGAGGCATTGAGGTCTGTCTATGTTTTTTCATGTGCAACTTCATAATGTGAATATATGTCATTAGCAGATTTTTATAAATCTTGTTTTTGAGAATCTAAATATTATTCACTGTAGTTCAATTCAAGATTTTGGTATAAAAATTTAAGGGATACTTCTATATGTTGTAATTCATCGTACGATCTAGCAATGTACCAAGTAAATATATTGGGGGTACGGGAACAAAATTTATTCACTAAAGAAAGGTTTATCCTTGTAAAAAAATAAAAAAAAATGAAGCTATATCATTCAAATAAACAAGTGTTGAATTACTAGTAGGATAATAAGCACCTGCAGAAAATTTTATAATAGCATTATATTGTAAATAGCTAAACACGGGCACGGGCTAACATGTAAGTACTATTCCACAATGTTGGAATATCAGATGATAGTCATTTTACCACGATATTATTAGCTAAACACTTTGCGAAATACGGTCTCTCTCAAGTGAGAAGATTTAATATAGCGAACAGCTTTCCTTATTTTCTTAATTTCAGGTTTAAAATGAGTCATTTCGTCATTAACGATTAAGAATATGACATGCACATTCAAAATCCGTAAGACAATAACGACGTGCAATAGTAATTACAATGTATGCAATTGCACGGTCATTAAAAATATCATCATCTGTTTTATATGCTAAAATCCGTTTTTGCATAACATAATTATCATCAAATCAATGAGCAGTAATGCATAAAATATCTGTTCGGAAAAGGGTCATATTTACCCCTCTAATATAGTTTAATATATTAGCCTAACCTCCGTTATACTATTCGTCCATATCTGTCCCTACCGTCAAAGTATTGAATTTATTTGCCCTTTTCCTAACGGCCGTAACACGTAGCAGTTGCTTAATACAACAATCTTAATTACACTACCTAAAACTTCCAATTTTATTACCTATAATTTATCCAAATCCACACAATACAAATTACCCAACCCGAACCAAAAACCCACCACCTAAAAATTGTATAGTTTGTGTCATCTTCCTCAATAACCCTTAATCGTCTTCTTCTTCATTATCACATGAAATAACCAGCACTACCCTTCTCTAACTAATAAAATTCTTCTTCTCCTTCCAGTAATTGAGGAAAACAGAACAAGAAAAAAATATGAAAAAATTGAGAACAGTAGAAGAAGAAGCAAGAAATAATACACAAGTTCCTTGAAGCTCTTCAACGTTTGAAGAAATTTGGGCTTAACATACACTTGATTTCAAAAAGTTCATACAGAAAACGACAGCTTCACTATTTAATCTTCATTTTGATTATTTAGGTTTACCGTAAATGGAAGAAGATATAGAATTTTTAAGTATAAAAAGATAATAATTCAAGTGCCCCCTTCAATTAATTCTTTAAGATAATAATTCAAGTGCCCCGTAAAATTCATGTCTATAAATATTTGTGGAGAAATCGTACAAGCGGCAGTGACCAATTTTGAGTGGCAGGGTGGATTTAATTTTGTATGGGTTACTCTATAAGATAAATTAATTGATGTATGTGGTGTAATTTTTATGGTGGGAGGCTACTAATGGTGTATTTTCATGATGGTTTGGAGAGGGAAGAAAGGGAAGATGATGGCTTATTCTAACTTGGGTTTGGGTGTCGGGTCATACAGATGGAAATGTAGAATCCAAGTGGATGAGTAATGTGCAAGAGCCTGAATTGTTCTTAATTGGATTTTTATTTTTGTTTTAAGGCCTCCACGTGCCCCTCCGTTAAGATAGGGGCACTTTTATTCAAAAGTTGGACGATAAGGGTAAATTTATTTGAAAGTTGGATGATAAGGGTAAATATGGACGAATAGTATAACGGAGGTTAGGCTAATACATTAAACTATATTAGAGGGGGTAAAGATGGCCCTTTTCCTATATCTGTTTGTATATCAGTAATGTGACTTAAGTTAACAGATAAGGCAACTTCACTTTCAGTAATTTCCTTTTGATTCTTAATATACTGTTTTCCTATTTCAGATTTAATAGTACCCCTAGGAATAGACTTATATTCTGGTTTAGTGAGCAGCTCGAATATAAATTGATAGAGAATTCATGAAACTTGTAGTATAAAGTATCGATTCAGCACAAATAAATTTAACTAGTTCAGCACGATCTTAACTCTTCTGAATATTCAAGGGGATTGTAGAAAATTTGAGTGTAATTTGCTAGAGCATCTTCGAAACTCCTATTGTAAAGTGACTAAACTACAATAAATTCAATTAGTGAAGCCCGGTCTGCTTCTTTTGAATATTCAAATGGTTCTAAAGTATTAGGGTCAATTTTAACTTGTAAGCATTACTAGAACAACTTTCATTGTCTAAGCTAGGATGACATCGCTTCTTACTGGATGATGTTGACATTATTAAAACACAAATTTAACAAATAAGTAGAGAAAGATGAAACAACGATACCAAATTGATGAAACACAAAATATTTGAGCAGTCGATACTTGAATTCAATTACCACCGTGCCTCGAGTATATTTTATTGATGAACTTAGGTAAATGTAATAAATTGAGAATAGGAAGTAGTTGAAACTTGAGAGGTGGGAGAATGAAGATAGAGAGTTCTGAGGTAATTTGAGAAGTTCTAGTGTAATGTATAAAATAAATATACTAAGGGAGAACGTATTCTAACTGTCACAGAGTACTTTCCATTGGTTCATGTAAGGGAAACTGCATCAATAGCTGCTTTGTAAAAATTTCGCCCGGAGACCACTTTTGTCGCTGGTATAGTTTAAAGCCATTTTTTTTTATTGGTTTTACATGAGAGGCCATTTTTTCAAACTTCAATCTTTGTGGGCTGAAGTGTAAGTTGAACTTCATGCTTAAGTTATGAAGTTCAACTTCAATTCGTAAGGATTAAACTTTTAGGCATAAATATCGTAAACTTCAACTCTTGTAGACCGAAGTTTGAACTTCAATCCTTGTAGTGAGGTGAAGTTAAACTTCAACCCTTGTTGGCTGAACTTGTGTGAAGTTCAACCCAAAAGGATTGAAGTTCCAAAAAGTGGTCTCTCATGCAAAATCAATAAAAAAAGTGGCCTCAAATCATGCAAAATTGGCCTTTCATGTACTTTCCCCAGCTACTTTTCGGCTTGCCTTTACCGTTAGAGCTATTCTTTTAAAATTATTTAGTTTTTGGTTACTTTTTGAAACTTCAATCCTTATGGGCTGAACTTCAGACATCGTAGGGTGTAGGCTAAACTTCATACCTTCATGTATGAAGTTCAACTTCAGCCCTTGTGGGCTGAGTTTTTAGGCATACGGCTGAAGTTGAACTTCAGGTATAAAGTTCTGAAGTTCCAAAAAGTGACTTATTTTACACATACAAGAAAAAAGTGGCCTAAAACCAAATAGCAGTAGTAAAAGCGACATTTGGATGAAATTTTACGTTCAGGTGTTACAACAACATGTACTAAAGTGGTGGCTTTTCAACATTCAACATTATAGAATAAGAAAACGAATTAAATAATGGCAAAAAGCTTTTGCAAGGCTAACGAATGTATGAAATAAGGCTAACAAACAACATTGATATTTTATTTTTCTTCTTTTTGGGTTGACTAGAGTTGAAATTCAAGAATTTGAATTCAATTATCATTTTTCACAACCAATTGTATTTTAAGGCATTATCTAAGTAAAATTTTGTGCTTAGCCTATTTTAGGCATGCCATTTAAGTTTTAACCAGTGTTTAAAATAATTTAGCTTTTAGCTACTTTATTGAGCTTCAAATCTGTTTATACTAACTTCAAATATGAAGGTTTGAAGTCAAGATCTGAAGATCTGAAGTTCAACATGAAGGTCTAAAGTTAGAACTTCAAACCTTAAATATTTTGAAGTTAATACCCCGAAAATCTGAAGTTAAACCTTTTGTGCACTTTCCCCCACTCTCAGCGAGGTGAATTTTAATGTGCATTTTGCCATTTTCCCCAGTAGTAGGCCTGAAAACTAAGATTAAGCAAAATTGGACTTATCCCAACAAGAAGGCAGGCCTGTACACAGCGTTTGTTGGTAAACTTCATAAAGAGCCAAGAATTTTTATGTCGGTGGCCTTGTATTTTTCTCCCCTATTGTCGGTGCTATATTTTGCTCAGAACAAATTAAGGTAAACCCCCAGACCAAACGCCTGCTCAATTGTACTGATTCATCAATCTCTATGGTCTACAATGGCTGCATATCCATCCAATATGTGACAATGGACCCTTGTAGTGTGTACGATTAAGTAAATTTCTTGATTAAACAAAAAAAGGCTTCATTTGAAACGAAAAACAAATGCTTTAAATGAGAATTATCCAACTCTTTATACAAGTAAACCTAACTATAACAGTGTGTTTGTTTAAATAAGATGTTATGACAATCAAGTTTTTCTTCTTAAAACCATTTTTTCTATTTTATAACTATATTACTAGTATGTATGCATTGACTCCTCTCATTATAGATATCTATGCTACCTAAAAAGACAAAACATTTGGAGAGCACATAGCATCCAACTGTCTCTGGGTTGGAATACAACTTTGATTTCTTATTTAATTTTGAAAAAGGTTGATTTCATATTTGATATTTGAAATTCAATTGTTCAACTTTCAACGTTCGAATGGTTTTTTAGCGGAGTGATTATGATAGGTGAATCTTGTAAAAGGTTGCCACGTGTGTTTCAAAAGACGCGTAGGGTCCATGTAGAATTATATGGAAGTGGACCTACTCTTCATATACCATAGTTATATTTAAGTCCATAAAAGGCATCAAAGAGCAAAGACATTTGACTTAAATGGGCGGCCCACCTCGAAAGCCCCAGCCCGATTAACGTTCCGACACGTCCCCTTCTATAGCCGGTCTTGCACGTCCTTTACGTTTCATGGTTTCTACGAACTTTAATTGCGCCTTAACCAAATCTTTCACCCTTTCTTCCTTTTGACCCTTTCTCATTTTGGGGAAGTCATTAGAAGTCTTCTTTGCCTTTTGCTTATTAGTCAAATAAAGTTGGAATCTGTTACTCCTATTAGAAGTTGCCAACAATTTGACATAATTTAGCCTATAATTTCTGTCAAAACATAATAGGCCTAAACAACTAAATATCTTTAGTTCAAAATGGTGAAAATTATCTTCAAAGCTGAAGTGTGAGAAAGATGTTTTTCTTGAATATTTCATCAACATCGGTCTATACAAAAATTGAGTGGAGTTTTTCTCCATGTATGAAAAGAAGGAAATAATTTGTATAATATAATCACTGAATTAGGTCTCACGTATATCATGCGCGCAAGTGGAAGCAAATCCATCAATTTTGATAAACAAGTTTATTTATCATGCTGCGAGCTAAATCTTATACAAGTACCTATTTACGAGCCAATAAATTTTAAGTGACTCAATCAATATAAAATGAAGGAAAGAACAACCATTAATCAATGAGGGGATACATCCTCTTGAGATACTATTCACAATATTTACAACACAAACTAGCTGCAATATCATAAACAAATTGAATAGAATATTCAATATCCTAAACAAACTGAGTAAAATGGTCTTCAATGCAACTCGTGATTGTTTGCAAAACCATCAAAAAGATGAGATCCCAATAAGTAATGCCTATCTAAAAGTTTTCATTTTTGGGATGAGATTAGAGATTAATTTTACATTAGACACCTAACTCATGTATGTTCAAAAGTTTGTTACAATGAGACTCCATATTATTTTACGATACTATTGTGGTCGTTTGGTTGGTGGGACTAAAAATCAAAGATAACTCATAAATTTATAATTTCGGGATTAATACTCCAATCCCTTCTAATACCATCATTTTTGTATAAAATCTATCCCAGTTTAGCTAATTTCATCAACCAATATGGATTAACTATAGTCCGAAATTTAATCTCGGAATTGTTAATCCAATTCCACCAACCAAACAACTTGTTAGTTTTTGGAAAGAAACTTAAATTAAAGTTTCCCTCATTTATGTTTTGTAAAATATTACCAAATCCGTGGATTATAAGTAGAAACTATTTTCTTGCTTTCACTAATGCATAAAATGTAAATTTATTTTCAATAGCAACTGAGGCATCAAATGTTTGAGAAGTCACACTGAAAATTCAATATTTTGATAATGTTACTTTGAATCTCATTATTCTTTTTTCATAGTAGGAAAGCAGTTTATAACTTTAACAAATTTGAAAATCTTACTTGCAATCTGATTAATCTTTTCGATTTAAGGAAAGCAATTTATTACTTTAACGAGTTTGACAATCTTAATTTCAATCTGATTGACCTTAGCAACATTAGGAAAGTAATTTACAACTTTAACAAATTAGACTATCTCACTTGCAATCTGATTAATCTTGTTGATACTAGGAAAGTAATTTATAACTTTAACACATTTGACATCTTACTTGCAATCTAACTAATATTTATGATAGTAGGAAAGTAATTAATAACTTTAAGGACTACTAGTAATTACTAATTAGTAACACATTTATGTCAACACAATAAAATTGCGTATTCCACGGGTTAGATTGGTCCCCTTTTTCTAATTTATACAAAGTAACGCTCTTACAATAAATACTTTTAATTAAAAAATAATAATTCATGACATGTTATTTCACGTGCCCACCGCTCTCTTTATTCAGGAGTTTCACTTGTTTATTACCAAACCCCCCCCCCCCCCCACCCACAACACAACATGTACACCACCACCTCTTCACTTCAAATTTCCATATTCTAACTCTATATAAACTCTTCTAATTTTACACATTTTGTAAAAACACTCCATTCTTGTACACCACTTTGCAAAAATGGCCTCTCCTTCTGCAACACCACTTTTGAAAGATGAACTTGACATAGTTATACCAACTATAAGAAACCTTGATTTCTTGGAAATGTGGAGACCTTTTTTCCAACCTTACCATCTTATTATTGTTCAAGATGGTGACCCTTCTAAAGTCATTAAAGTCCCTGAAGGTTTTGATTATGAACTTTATAATCGAAATGACATTAACAAGATTCTTGGTCCTAAGGCTTCTTGTATTTCCTTTAAGGATTCTGCTTGTCGTTGCTTTGGTTATATGGTGTCCAAGAAGAAGTACATTTACACCATTGATGATGATTGCTTTGTAAGATCTCTCGTGTTTTTTTAATTATGCATCCATTTGTTTTAATATTGTTTTTTGTGTGTATTTACTGTTTAGTGTGTTGTTGATTTGCTTAATTTTGTTAGTTTATATGTTAAAGATTGGATTTTTAGCATATTTAGTTTTGTATATTTCATGCATAATATGTGTATAGCTGTCTGTAAATCATTGTATAATCTATGTATACTGGCTAGAGGATGTAAATAGTGAATTGGCCGGCAATTTGTGTAAAGATCCCATTTTTATCTCTAGGTAGATGTTGCTAAATGTTATAAAAATTGGATTTTGGTTCAACTTTTGATGTACATGTTGGATTTTGATTTAAGGGCATCAGTGATTTGAAAGTCCTGTTTTTAGGCATGAGACTCTCGATCTGCTAAACTGTTTAAGAGATTTAGAGTATGTTTGATCTTTGGTACGCAGTGGGAGTTAGCAGGTACTTGTGGAAGTAGTTGAAGTGCGCGCAAGTTTGAGCAGACACCACAATTTTGAAAAAAGAAAAAGAATTTATTGGTCTTTGTTCATTGCTTGTATAAATACTGGATCTGATGTTAATTCTTAATCCTGAGTATCTCGGATGTATAATGGTAAATTTTGTTGCATTGCCGACTGCTAGGTCTCTAATTGCTCTGAGATAGCTGCGACAGCTGCTTCTCATTTTGGTTTTGACATTTGACCTTAAAAATGCATCCTTTAGTTTTGTTGATACTAAAGTATTCTACTTTAGACTGTTTATTACTATAAACTATTTTGTAGATTTGTTATTCTGTGATTTGTAACTGGTCTGGCTATTTTTAGAGCTTTATGAGGAGAGAATTAGTGTATGTGGTGTTAATTGAATGTTATTGGTAATTAATATGCAGGTTGCCAAAGACCCAACTGGCAAGGAAATTAATGCTCTTCAACAACATATTGAAAATCTGTTGTCACCATCAACTCCATTTTTCTTCAACACCTTGTATGATCCATACAGAGATGGTGCAGATTTTGTCCGTGGATACCCATTCAGTCTCCGTGAAGGTGTAGCAACTGCAGTTTCACATGGTCTCTGGCTCAACATCCCCGATTATGATGCACCTACCCAGCTTGTGAAGCCTCGTGAAAGGAACACTAGGTAGCGACACCTTCCAGCTTTAGATTTTCCTGATCTTTACTCCTTAACGTGGTCCCTAACCTTGTGTTGTCGTTTTCAGGTATGTTGATGCTGTTATGACAATCCCAAAAGGAACCCTCTTCCCCATGTGTGGCATGAATCTGGCATTCGACCGTGAGTTGATTGGCCCTGCAATGTACTTTGGACTCATGGGTGATGGACAGCCCATTGGACGCTACGACGACATGTGGGCTGGCTGGTGCATCAAGGTATTGCTTGTTCCATTACCGACATTGTTTGCTTTGGGATCATATTGTCTACTTATTTTTGTTTTCGTTTTGTTTAATATTAATTTGAGATTGGAAAAAGCAACACGGTGAGGATTTTTATAGCCGGCCCTTGCTTAGGATTAACGCAGAGTCATTTTTACTAATTATACTGCCTTTATACACCAAGATGAAATCGAATATCTTTTTCTGTACAGGTGATCTGTGATCATTTGGGATTGGGGGTCAAGACTGGTCTGCCATACATTTGGCACAGCAAGGCCAGCAATCCTTTTGTGAACCTCAAGAAAGAATACAAAGGTATTTACTGGCAAGAGGAGCTGATTCCATTCTTCCAATCTGTTGCCCTTCCAAAGGACTGCACCACTGTCCAAAAATGTTACCTTGAACTTTCCAAACAAGTGAAGGCAAAGCTTGGCAAGGTGGATGATTACTTTAACAAGCTGGCAGATGCCATGATCACATGGATCGAAGCTTGGGACGAGCTTAACCCATCTGGACCGGCTGCTGCTGCCAAATTACCCAATGGTAGCTCCAAGTAGACAAGTTAAACCTAATGTTGTTATTCATAGGCTATAGGTGCCTGTATTACTATCACCGACTTCTCGGTTCGAGTTTTTTTTTTTAAATTATATTTTGCAGTGAGGAGGTTATTAGTCTTGTTATGTCCGGAGAGTTAAGGACAATATCAATGCCATTTAATTTAATCAAATCCATTATTTTTGACATGCCGGCTGTTTTTATATAGATTCCAGAAGCATATCCTTTTAGCAAGTTGGTTTTTGTTCTTTTCTCAAAAATTCAATAATGTTTAGGCGGCTTTTAGATTTTGAACGAGGCTAGAGAGCTAACTTTTGAATTCTCAGTGGAAATATTCAAAAAGAAAAAGACAGGTTGGCCTAGGAAAAATCATCATAATATCAATAAAGATTTGTAAAGATGCTCGATTGACTAACTAGCCAATCAATTAAAAATCATAGTGCTACAAGAAAACGACGTTTTAGAAGAAGACATGTAGTACTACGTATAGATGATTAAAAATCACGAGGATGCCTATTATTATTACCTATTGTTCAATAGTACACCTAAGCACAGATAAATTGAGAAAAATAAGAAAGTTTTTCAGCTGATTTACATATTGAGAATATAAATAACATTATTAAAACGATTAGAGATCGCTGGAAATTTAAATTTAACTTATAAATTAGAAAGAATAGAGTGTTAGACCTGAAGAGAACTTTCTATGCATCCAGGACCCATGGTTTAATTTTAAAACATCTTTTAGAGATTCAAATTTAAGTAGCTGGTTGTCCATAAATTGAAAAAAGTTTTTGAAATTTTTTTTTGAAGTTGAGTTGAAAATTTGTATTTGAAAGTTGAAGTTGTGTTTGGAAATGAATTATACTTGTAGAAAAAGTTGAATTTTTGTGAGTGGAGAAAGTTATTTTTTTGAAAAAATTGTCAAAACTACTTTTTGGTTTTTCAATCTCCCAAAAAATGACAATTTTTCATGGGCCACAAGTTTTCCAACACTTACAAAAATATCCACAAAACTTAAAATAATTATAGCAACTAACCACTACTTTCAAATATTACCCGACCTACCCACTAATTTATGTAGTATAGCGTACTTAAAAGTGTGGAAGCAAAAAAAAGCAGCAAAAAGACACGCCGTTGCCGGGGATCGAACCCGGGTCACCCGCGTGACAGGCGGGAATACTTACCACTATACTACAACGACTTGGTTGTTAAGTTATCCAAAATATTTTATATAATTTCTAAAAGGCAAATAAAGTCGAGACTGTTTCTATACACTTGCAAATACAGAATAACATCATATTAAATACTAATAACATTAGTGGTTTTTTATTTTTTTTAAATTTCCTAAGGCACTAAAAATTGGATGTCACTAAAAATATCATACAATTAATGTTCCGCAACTGATTAGGACAGCTGATAACTAAAATGTTAGTACAAAACTTTGGCCTCAGCATGTAGACTTTTACCTTCTCCTGCTTGATTTGAATTAAAGAAAAAAATAATGTAGATATATAGGGACATAAGAATTTTCTTCCGCGGTAAACCAAAATTCACACCATTTTCACCTAATTTCCCCTCCTTGCACTCATTCTTTCTTTCCTAGTTGCCAAACATAACATGATTTTCTGCATATAGTATTTGTACACAAATCATGCACTCTTTCTTATGAGTACAGGCTTTTCATCACATTGTTCATGAAATTCCTGAGGACTAGTCCATACCAAAGGAATGAAGCAACTAGAAAAAGGTGGAAAATTTTGGACAAAAAGTAGGTAGACTATTGATAAGCATCCCATGATTATTTGTTAAGTATCCAGGAGAATTATTCTTGAATGAGACAGGTCATGAGAAATAGTTGTCAGTATCACATGAAAAAAAGATAACGACGAAGAAGAAGTGAACATCGAGATTGCCAAGACTTGCTTCCTAATGCTCTCAACTCTGCTAGCTGCTTCTTGTCTGAGTTGCTGCACACTTCAGCTGTTCAGCAGCCATCAATTTTTGATGTCAGTCCAGATATTTGCATCTGCAGACAGCTAGTTTAAGTTAAAGGCAAGAAGGGCAATATAACACAACAGCATTCATGTAACAGTCGAGTGCTTGGACTAATAACGCTAGCAACTTAATTAGACAGATCAGATACAATCAGCCAGAGGTGCTGTAGCAGGTGAATCTGACTACAAGATAGCTTACAATATCAGAGCAGGTCGAATTAGAAAATCACCAGCATGATAAGAAAGTCCGACATAAAATGGAACAGTTTCAGTTCTCAAATGCAAAGCGGTTAAAAAAACATTCAATTCACATTATTCTGCTAAGAAAGAGCAGACTCCTGCAATTAACTTTACGAACCTCACTCCGATCCTTTCAACCCACTAGAAGAATTATATGCCTTATTGGACCCTCAGAAAAGCAAAGAAAAAAACAGAATGAGTAAAACAACACAAAATATTAGATCCCAGCTGCATGGTTACGGCATCTACAGGCCTCCTGCTTTTGCATAGAAGATACATCTATATGGAACGTCTAATACTTAGAAGGTAACATAGAGTTGCATACATATTGGGGGAATCCCAAGAAATATGAACAATAATAGTAGGTGAAAATCTACGGGTGTGGTACCCTGACAAGAGAGTGACATCTCATCCAGTGGGCAAATCTTATGCCAAAATAACAGCAGGCCTATAATTATTGAAAAAACATAAGATCTTTCTATAATCGCCACAATTAACCGTGAGATATTATTTAAGCAAAATAATGACAGTGATGCAACACATTTTTCGGTTACCTGCTCAAGTGATTCTGAGGCCGGGAAAAGCGCTGTTGTCCTGCTTCATTTGCATGGAAAGCCTTTGATGCTCCACTCGCTGAAGCTGTGATGATAACTGGAACAAATTGATAGTGGGTCCATCTTCACAAGAAAGTTGATTCTTGGTGTTCACACAATTTTGTCCTTGAATGACCCCATTGATGCCACTAGTGTTGCTAGGAATTAGTATCTGTTCCAGTCCACCTTCTGCAGAATTGACCCCAGATGGGTTGAATGTATTGGACAGGCTGCTTGCTGAAGCTTGAGGACTTACCTGGATGACTTTTTTAGATACTTGAGTCACATTGTAGTGTGAATTACTGCTTGGTGGAATCAGGGGGTGAGCTACAGGAATAATAGTTGAGTGATTTGATGAGTCCTGTGATTGAGATGACAGAAGAGAGAGAGCATTGCTAGAGCTTGATATCCCTGATAGCCCCTGAATGTTCGAAGATGTATCCAAAACATGCAAGACTTCGGTTCCAATTGAGGTGGTGCGGAACAGAGAAGGGGAAACAAAGTCTGATCCTCCCATTTCATGCGGAGATGTGTTGGTACTCTCATTAATTTTTCTTCCTGTTAGAGAAGGCAAGCCTTCATTATGAAGAGGTGGACACTGTTTCTTGGCCTGGTATGATGTGAAAACAGATTTTGGTTGCAACTGTCCATTTGTGAAGGGCATGGTAAGTTGAGGGCTATAATCAACACCATCTTCAACTTTTACATTCTTATACCAGTCATTCATCTCATATTTTGGCTGATGCAAAATGCGGCTGCCAAGTATATCTTGGCAAATGAAGGATGATGTTGCAAAAGAAGTTCCTCGAAATCTAGTACCTGTGAAAACGTGGAGTGTGTTATAAAACAGTACTAATGAATTCTAAATTTTTTCGAAACATTTCACACAATAGAAAAACACCGAAGCAGAAGCCTGGTTGTCCAGAATTCCTCTGGAAGGACATGAATATGAAATTCCCTCCAATACAACATTGGAGGCACGTGAAACGTCAAAGATTCTCCAATACAGCATGCCAAATGAGAAGGATATGAAAGAACAGATGAACAAACTTCCATTAATGTGCAATAAATTAGTTAAACAAAACGTAAGGTATATCTTACTGTTAAGTTAGTCGAATATGCGTTACAATTTTAGTCCATGAAAAGAATAAAAGAGAAGTGCGATTACATGGGACTGTGGTGCCTAAAGTATACTGTATTGTTAAGTTAAATTTAATATGCATTACAACTTTCAGGAGAAATGCTTAATAGATTAAGATGCTACAAATAGATAAGATGAACGAAATGGAGAAGTGCTACGCCGAGTACTATGCGATAAGAAGTCACGTAAAAGTGAAATGCAAGTTCGATACACAGTTGTGAGGATACATTGTTGTACTAGTGTAGTAGTGTTATGCATTAGCATTGTTATTTGGGAGTTAATTTAGAAGCACAATATATGCATAAGATGAATATTGTAAAGTACAAGTATTGAGATAGATAAGCGGTGATACAAGATTGCAAAAGATTAAATATGATCACATCAGTCAAAGCTGCACGCACATGTAGGATAAAATGAGAGAAAGTCACTTGAAATGGTTTAACTATATCCTAGTAGACCTTTATATGCACCTTCCTATAGGTGTTACACTTTGATGATTGAAAGCAATGAGAATGATATGGACCTTTTGCATTCTCAAAAAAGAAAAAGAAAAAAGGAATGATAAGGACCTAAAATCACATTGAGGAAGACCTATCAAATGAGCTATGATCTGAAATCAATATGAACTTGGTTACATACAAACACTATGGAATCAAATGATCCATATAGTCATTACCAACTAGTTGGGAGTAAGGTTTTGTTGTTGCTATGCTTACCCAGATCCAGTGTTTGCCAGGAATCTAAGAGTCTTTTTAGTCTGGTTAAAGACTTATATGTCATGTGTAGAGATAAGTGTATGATTTAAAGAACATTTAATTTCAGAGAACCCTGAATTTACCTTAACAGAAGTATTTTTGGATTGGAATGATTAGAACTCAAATAAAGCAGCATGAAAATAGAAGATTCATATTGCGCACTTCAACTAATTTGGTGGATTAAGGCATAGTTGATTGATTCGTAAGCATTTAGCATGTGAATAAACACAACTTCTGAAGTTTAGAATGATAATTCAAATGTACTCACCATAACAAATTTCAAATAAAATTTGTTGAAAGACAGATTAGATAAGTTCATATATGCTATATAATAATGGTATTGTTTTCTCTAAAATGTTGTGCCAAGTACATCCATATAGAGTTTGGCATAATCATTCTCTAATCCTTTTTAACACGTTTCTTTGTAAAATCCATGATATGTAACAAAATAGAGATTAAACAAAGTTATGTTATTTGATTAAATACAACTTTAAACATCTTTGGCAATGAAATGTTGTTATCAAAAAATGGACTGCATGAAACAGTGTGGAAAACTAGTAGTCCAAATCAGAGAGGGAAACTATATTATGCAAAATCCAGGACTATTACAGCAAATTGCTGAGACAGCCTTCATGCTCAGCCCGAGTACATACCAGTATGTGGTTTCCTTCGCCGCTCATTATGACCTGCAAGACGTTTGCGGCAGCTGCGTTTGCCATCATCAAATTCAGCCAGTAGATGGAACCTGCAAGTAAAGAAGCAAGAATGATTTCCATTAGCTGCAAAGAAGATAACATCTTTTACTGCAACAGAATGAAGAAGTACAACAGCTGACTTTTATAAGGTTTGCAAATAAAGAAGCTATTATCAATCAACTTATTCATCAAGGCTGAAAAAAATATGCTCTGGATGGGATGCTTCACAGTTCACAAATTTGAGACACAAGTAGCTTAGAATGAAATGGATTAAAATGGATTGAATGATTGAAAATTCATACAGCCAACCCGAACTAGTTTATTATTGAGGGAAATCGAATGATTGATTGCACGGTTTGCACTAGTATTTAATTATAAAAAATGTTCTCAAATTAGAATTCTGCTTGGAGACACAGTATTAACCTGCTACACTGCTGACAAAACCTTTGCTCTATGCCATTAACAATAACCTTAGCAGTCTTTGAGTGAACCTCACATACTTTATGCCTCTTGTGGTAGTCCTTAGATGAGCTAAGATCCCTCCCACAACCTTGAACCTGGCAAAATGAACTCACACCTCCAGCTCTCATTCTCTTGGCTGGAACAATAGACTCAGCAGAAGTGAAACTAGGCAAAATCTTAGGAGACTTAAAAACCTTTGCATCTATATGATCAGGAAACCTTCCAAGCTTCAAATCAAACAGTGATGAATCTCTACAATTTGATTCCACAGCTGGACTTGAACTAAAAATACTGCTACCACCAAGCTTACTAGTCAAATTATCTCTAATTTGGTCATTGAGCATACCTTTTCTCAACAAAT
This sequence comes from Petunia x hybrida, assembly GCA_037355625.1. Taxonomy (NCBI): domain Eukaryota; kingdom Viridiplantae; phylum Streptophyta; class Magnoliopsida; order Solanales; family Solanaceae; genus Petunia; species Petunia x hybrida. The sequence goes on along the minus strand of JBBBVM010000404.1, from coordinate 664,302 downwards.
TTTGAGAACCTAATTCAGGATATACTTGATTATTATCACTTTCTTGACTTGAGCACATAACAGTGCTCCCATAGCTACTTTGAGTCTTCAATTCCCAACCCATTACTCCATTTTTCACTCTCCCATCATTTAAATTAACAGATTCCTCTGATATAAAACCCTTTCCACCAGAGAAATAACTCCAAGATTCCATTTTTTCAAGAATTCAGTTATTCTTTCACCAATTTCATACAAACCCAAAATACACTTATAACAGAACTAAGCATCCGGCGTTCACACAGAGACGGGGGATGGGCTGCAATTTGCAAACCAAAAAAGATTTGATCTTTACCACTTCACAACTCTTGTTAATAGTCAAGAACTGTTTAAACTTAATTCTGATACATTCTTGATATAAACCACTAAGAGTGAAGTCATTAAACACAACAAAAAGGACAACTCAAAGAAGCCGAAAATGAGCAAACCCCATAATAGTAGTACTAACTGATTTTTCAATCAAGGAGTAATCAAGAAGAAAGTAGACAAGTTAAATACTTGCCCCCTTAGTGGAAGCAAAGGAGATAATAATAGTAAGAAAAGTAGTACAATACAGTTGGTGAGTTAAAAACAAGTGGTCCAAACAATAAAAAAGACAGTCAGTCCGGTATATAAAATATTCCGCATTACACAGGGTTCGAGGAACTACCGCACCCAAGTGGTCCAAACAATAAAAATACAAAATAGAAAGCTGCCAAAAATATATATAGAAAATGTCAGCGTAAGGGTATGGGAAATGAGAAAGAAAGATCAGGGAACAAATTATGTGGTGAGTGTGTACATGATTTAGTGAAGATATGTTTTGTGTTTCCAGGGAATAGTTTATGGCTACTTTTTCAATTGTGTGAGATAGGATGTAATAAGAGACACTTATTGCTACTTTACTTTGCTAGTAGATAAATTGCTACCTGAAGCACTTTTTTTTTTTGTTTGAACCAGATACTAGTAGTAGTTAGCAAAATGATTAAGACAAAGAAAAGATAAAGAATAAAGTAGACATGACCACTATCTTTCACTAAAGAAACTTGTAAGAGAAAAGAAAAAATCATATCAAAATAATCTCTGTTAGTTTTTATAAGATGTAAGTAATACTTTATTCTAGGTTTAAAATTTTCGGAGTTCATGGTTTCGGTCCTCTTGGGTAAGTGGTTCTGAATTAGTAATAGTTTGCTTATATTAAATAAATATTTTTAAGACAAATATAGAACACCTATCCAATATACTAGCTTCACTCCTAAGAATGACATATTTATCTACTTTTAACCAAAAGTCTTGAATTGTAGATTTGGAAAATATAAAACCAGATAAGGAACAATTAGTAGTGTCCATCGATATGATACCTAATAGTTATAACAAAACCAAAAAGCTCACGTGCTTCACTATCTTTTTAACAGGTTTTAAGTTTAAACCTTAGGTGCTTCAATAAATAAATGAAACACGTTTCGTGGAGCATATTTTAATATGAGAGAGGCCAATTATAAAATGAAGCACTTCTCTGAGTAATTGTTCATGCTCCGTGATTGTTTTTACCATATAGTAATACCGAGACAAAGATAGACTCCGTTTTACTAGAATTGAATATTATTTGACTTGAAATTTATCTACAAAACAATCCTCTTTATTTTTATCAGGAAATCTTTATTTTAGCTTTTATGCAGTTTAAACATTCAAGTTGGAGGGACAAAATATAGACGATGTTCTCATATAAGTTTTTTAACCTACACTTTTATCAAGTGTTAAAGTTTATACAAAGTTTGTGGAGAGAAAAATGAAAGTTATTACTACTAGTAGAATACTAGAATATAGGTTAGAACGAAGTGATGAATTAATAACATAATAAGTGGACTCAGAAGTTAGAAGTAGACATGAATGTCACAATGAAGACGCAATTTTTAACTTTAGTTAGAAATCTCCTTCATCGACTGAGTCATACCCCATTGATGACAATTGCCGAGTTTAGTCACGTTCAACGTTAGACTATTCAATGTGAGACCCAATCAATGAGAAAAAATGAGGACAACAAGTCCTATGAATAACAACAATATACTTAACAAATTTATAAAGGGGTTATAGCACTCTGCAAAAAAAAAAAAAAAAAAAAAAAAAAGGCAGAGACTAGAGTGGACCAAAATCAAATACATTTACAACCATTGTTTTCATATTTTATTTCCGGAGAGGATATAAGTTATTCCTTTAATTTAATATGAGTCGACTCTCATGTTTCCTACGGAGTGCATGTGCTCTGTCCACCAGCATGCATGATACAGGAGCTAAATAAGACCCCAGTAAATATTTAAAATAAAAAATAATTATCAGGCATAAATATAAATAACGGGAATAAACCTTCTAATTGTATGTTCTTTTGTTTTATTTTTTGTGTTTATAGACTATGACAAATATCAGGAGTACATATAACTAGACTCGTGAGTATTACAGAGAAAAATACTCTTCTCTCTTGCAACTCATGCTCTAATCTAGTAGTAACTGTTTTCATCATTTAGATCAAAGTGCAATTTAGTTGAAGTGGAAGAAAAACTTGATTTTTACAATTTTTCTGTTAGTATATATAGTTACAAATAATTAACTTACGAATGGAGGTGCTTAAACAAAATTACTTTAATGTATACTTGACATCTACTGATCTACACATGACAATTGCCTATTCAAATTAAAGCCTTTCTTCTTATTACTGTATTTAACTTTCTCATTTCTTTAATTTTGGATACTTTAGGTACTCATTTCTGCCTCTAAAGTGAACACATGTTTACCATGTGTCCAGAAGAGTTGCTTTTTATCTTCAAATGAATTATATTAGGTGGTTTTGGACAACAATTGATCCAAAAAGTAGGAGCCTACATAAGAGCAAAATAGAGTTGGGACAAAATTGCAACTTAAGTGATACATGACACACCACTTATAAGTTAGTAAGTAGGATTCATGCTTCGTAACTTTCTTTGGAACAATAATGGTTAGGGACCATCACAATACATACAAGATTAAAGTTATGGGACCAATGATGAGTGGTTAGGGAGAAGCTTGGCCAGATATTCAAGGAAATAGAAGAGCTATTTGTTTCCGATGAATCTCACTGCCTTTGAAACCATGGACTAAGAACGTACAGCTCCTGTGAGCTAGGGAGATATGGCATATTCCATCCCAAAAAAAAAAAAAAAAAAAAGAAGTTAAATTATGCGTTTAAGTTTGATCCCTTTTTTAATTTTTTGCAAGAATAGGCTAACTTTTTAAGTTTTAACGGACTCATCATCAGTTTGCGAACAATCTCATTACAAGTTTTAACGAATTCGTTAAAAGTTCATTCCTCACAAGTTTTACGTTTTAACTAATGAAACTACTGTTACAAAAATTAGAAAGCAAATTTTGACGGATCCATTAGAAGTTTGAACAACCGAACTTTTGACGTGTTCGTCCAAACATGCGAAAATAGGCTATTCTTGCATCATGAAGTTCAAAAACGGGGTCGAAACATGAACATTATTGCACCAGGAGGGCATCTGATGAAATATTCTGGGTTTATAAGTATATTTGTCAAATACCAATATTTTGTCGAGTAATTTTCTTTTCTCGTGTTGTAAAATTTTCGCCCAGTGGCCAGTTTTGACAGTGGTATTAGTTTTGCAGCGACTAATTTCCTTGGTCTTACACTTGAGGCCATTTTTGGCTCTACTGAAGTTCTATCCACATGGGTTGAACTTTTCTATTCTTATAGACTGAAGTTCTATCCACATGGATTGAACTTTTCTGCCCAGTGTATCAAAGTTCCATCCACAGGGATTAAACATATCTACCCTTATGGATTGAAGTTTCATCCACAAGGATTGAACTTTCTACCCTTATGGATTGAAGTTCCATCCATATGGATTGAATTTGTCTACCCTTGTGGACTGAAGTTTCATCCACATGGACATGGATATATATATATATATTTGGGAGGTAATTTAGACTTTTTTTATTTTTCTATTTTAGATGGGTGTAAAAAATGGTTATAAACTAAATATTTTGGTATTAGTGGTCTGTACCCAAAGACCAGTGCCAAAAATGATCTTTCTTGCACCTCTCCTCTTTGTGTTAGTAGAGCACCATGCTGTATCTGTCACTAACTGTTGCAATATAAAACTACATATAAAAAACGCTTCTCTTATTCAGCGTTATGCTACAGCGGAGATTTTCAGAAAGGTCACCTTCATTACGTTAAACATGAGTGTAAAAAGTCAATATATATATATGATTGGTTTAAAAATTCTGTAAAGGGAGTATGCCACAACTTTATGTGGCTTTTAAAAAAGAGCAATTAAAGAATAGATGGAGGAATCACGCCTCTATGACTTCAAGTGTTTCCCTTGTCTACGCAGGGCCCCTTCTCCTCGTTTGCTTCACATGCCACTGAGATGCTCATTCTTTGGGCTACCTACGTTTGCCTTCCTGTTTAATTAATGGCATTCACTGTTGGTATGTCCCTCTTCTTCAGTTCCTCTTTTCTTGCCAAGAATATACTTTTAATTGTTTAATTACGTTGCCAACATATTTTTCAGTTGTAATGTAGACCTGATTGGCTCATTCTTTATCATGGTCAAGCATATACCTCTATATGCATCAGACAATCTTTCACCTTTTGACATAGTAGTATAGTATACCTATATAAACTAGGAGTAACAATTAAAAATAAGCAGTTCATACTTGGTAATATGGTCAACTTCTTCGTGCTTTCATGGCAAATTTCCTTTGAACCAAATCTTTGCTATTCGTTTGTGAATTAATTAAAAGCTTGGTCCAGCTTGTTATTTGAGGGCTTTGAATTTCTGGGTTTCCATCTGTCCTCTATTATCAGTTCTTGAATAATGTCCAGTAGCTTTTGTTGCCTTTGCATAATTGCATGTGGGGTATGTATATATTTCCCCTTGATGACAAAATGTGCTGTTGAAACCCATTAAGGTTGTGACTTGTCACCTACTTTCTTCATTTTGGACATGACTACTATATATGAATAATGAGTCTCACATGAAGGCACTGGCACCAATCACTATTATCTCATTTAATGCTAGCTCCATGTATAGTTACGTTACCCCTACGTGAAATTGCAATGCACTTGTTTTCAACCATCATATATGTAAATTAATATACCTAAACTCTTTCATGTGTCTTCAGAGCATTGTCATCAATGAGTTATGGAGTTTCATGGCCACTTAGATATTAATGTAAAGATTATGTTTTTCTTAATTAGATGTATGTTGAAACGAGACATAGTGTCCCTTGTTTCGGAAACTAAGTTTCTTAAACTTTAAGACAAGGCACTAACATTGTACTTTCTTTAAGTTCAAATATTCTCAGCTAACTGTATTCAAAACTAAACGGAGTACCAAATTTAAGTCATGTTTTAACTTAAAAGACGACCCCTTTCGTCTACCTTCCACCTGTCATCATTATCCTCCTCCACCCCCAACCCCCTTCAGGTGAAGGGTGGGGTGTGTGGACAAATCAAAAAAGAAAAAAGAAAAAATTATATTAGGAGAACAAAAAGTCTTTACTATATACTTTTTAGTCCCTTCTTTTCAAATAAACAAACAACTACCCACACCCCACATCTTGTTTTAGCCACCTCCTTAAGGTTTTTAAATCTCCTTCTTCCCTTCTCTTTTTCCTCTTTCTAGGGTTTCCCGCTGCCGCCACGCTTCCCCCCTCCTTCCAGCTAGTCTTCCCCCTCCCAATCGTCGTGCTTCTGGCGAGCTACTGTTGTCATCGTTCCTATTCCCACCCCCCCCCCCCCCCGCCATTGCCCTCCGCAGCTGCTTCATGCCACAGCTCCGATGCAGCAGATCTACTGCTGCTCCAGCGCTGAAGATCTATTACAGCAGCTTGCCGTAGCTCCGGCGAAGAGGAGCTGCTGCTCCAGCCTGTTTCCTCTCTATTTTTTATTTTTTTTTGGGACAAATGAATGTATACAAATTTTATTCTATTTAAATGTGTATAGACTGTAAAAAAAAAGTTGTAAATACACTAAAAATAACAAGAATAAATATGTATATACATTGTGTTTAATTGATAAATCTAAGATTATACACTGTAACTACTATGTATGAGTGCAGAGACCCTTTGTATATGTTATTATTTCTACACACTGTATATTCGTTTTGTGTATAGTGACTACAAAAATAAAGGTTAGTCAAAAGTAAGAATGAGGAGTTGACCGATTGTTTTGATAATTACCCAAAAACAAAAGGCCGCAACAGTCTTTGATAATAAGTCAAAACAAAGAAGAGGTGTTAAAAGTCCTTGTTTATGTGATCACGGGGCTCACACTGATCTATCCATCTTTGTTGAATTCCACTTTGATTATACAAAGACTACCATTGAATATTAATAGGGAGGAAAGTACACGAAAGGTCATTTTTGTCACTGGTCTTTGTGCACAGGCCACTAATACCAAAATATCTAGTTTGTGGCCACTTTCGCTTAAAAGATAGAACTTCAGTCCAGGGGCCAGATTGAAGTTCAGTCCTTAAAGATTGAACTTCAGTACAGGGCCATATAGATTGAAGTTCACTCCTTAAAGATAGAACTTCAGTCCAGGGACATGTTGACTGAAGTTCAGTCCTTAAAGATTGAACTTCAGTCCAGGGCCATATGAATTGAAGTTCAATCCTTAAAGATAGAACTTCAGTCCAGGGCCATGTTGACTGAAGTTCAGTCCAGTCCTTAAAGATGGAACTTCAGTCCAGGACCATATGGACTGAAGTTCAGTCCTTAAAGATGGAACTTCAGTCCAGGGATCGTATGGACTGAACTTCAGTCAATGATCAGAACTTAAGTCAATGTTTATTTAGTAAAGACCCAAAAGTGGCCTCTAGTGTAAGACCAAAGAATATAGTGGCCTCAAACCAAATACCGGTGTTAAAAGTGGCTGTTGGGCGAAATTTTTACATTAATATGTGATAATATGTTGACATTTAATTTTTTTTTTTTTTACAAATTGCTAACAAAAAAGAGATTCGTTTGTAATTATCACAGTTGGAAATACATGGTTCAAAAGAGATTTAATTAAGAGTTTGTTTGGCCAAGCTGCTAAAATCAGCTTATTTTAAGAAGTATTTTTTATTAAAAGTACTTTTTAAATAATTGCTTTGTGAGATAAGTAGTTTGTGTTTGGCCAAATCTTAGAGAAATACTTTTGTTATTAATATGTGTTTGACCAATATTTAAAAAAATAATCAAATTATAAAAGGATATATAATAATATTAATTTGATTAAATATGGAAGTTTGAAATGAGTAACCTATTATTTGAAGAAGGTACTTTTTTCAGCTTCTTCCCCACAGCAAAAAAACAGCTTCTGCTGCCATTTAAAAGCACTTTATTTTCCCTAAAAGCTTGCCTAAACACCCAAAATTTTAAAATAAGTACTTTTAAAGAAAAATAAACACTTCTATCTCCCCAGAAGCTTGACCAAATAGGCTCTAAATCTTCCTTCATTTTGTTAAATGCATTCATTAGGACGCGTCATGATGGCCTACTCCAAATTTCTGTTTGTAGTATGTCCAAAATATAGTGGATTAAGGGTACTTTCTTCAATTTAAATTTCTAAAACCAATAAAAAAGTGGCCTCAAACCACAGAGTACCGCTAAAAGTGGCTTTTGGTGCACCCTAAAAAATGACGTGCTAATGGTAGTATCAAGTTTTTGAGCGAAATAGACAGATATTGCGCTGCTGTTATAATTTCAACCTCCATAAGAAAGGTCTTACAATTTGGCTTCTATTAGAAAAAGTTGACCGTATTACCCGACGGTAACTCCTGGTGATTGCCAGACCAGCCGATCACTTTCTTATAGGGGCCAAATTTATGTGACTTTCTTTATTAGGGTCAATTATGTAATAGAATGCCAGAAGTGTACTGTTTCTATAAAGAGATTTTTAAACTCTATACCCATGAAATTTAAAGTATTTACAAGTCATACCCATTAAAAATTACACTACCCATAAAACTAAAAGTATTTCCCCAACCTACCCATTTCTATTTGTATACCTTTGTTATACCTTATAGGTGTATAGCTTTAAGGTATAATGCATAAATAATGGTATAAAAGTCTGGAGGGTCATTTATTACTGTATACCTTTGTTATACTTTATATGTGTATATCTTTATGGTATACTGCATAAACTATGATATACAAGCCTGGATGGGTAGAGTGGGTAAATAGTTTAGTGAGTAGGTCGGATAATTTTTGAAAGTAGTGGATAGTGGCTGTAATTATTTTAGATTTTATAAGTATTTTTGTAAGTGTCCCTTCTATAAATCATCCTAGTTGTATTTACAGCTTGGGCTACTCCAAGCAGGCCTACCGGTTTGCTCAACATTTTGCGCGAAATAGATATATCTGGCTCTCTTACACTTTTGATACCATAAAAAATATCATTTAACAAATGGCCCCTATCAGAAAAAATTATTGGCTACCGCCAGAGAATAATCCATGACGGTCGCCAAATCTTTACTAATCGAAGTATCTGGTGATCAGCAGAAACTTTCTTATGGGAATGAAATTTGGAATATTTTATTTATGGGGGCTAAATCCGTGTCGGGGTGCCAGAAGTGTGTCAATTTTTTTTTTTTTTTTTGCTTAAGTTTTGTTAATCTTTCGTTCCATGTGAGTATCAATCATTATCTTACTTTTCATACTTTCTCTCCCATTAAGAGTTTTTTTACTGTGAAAAAATTGGTCAGGTACGTTTGAACTTTTTTGTTCAGAGTATAGTTGGAACTTGGACCTGTTTAATTATTCAAAGATACACTTCAAATTGTAACAAAGTATATACTATAAAGTAATTTGATTGCTTTGGAGTAAATTTGGCATTTTGTTTGTTCTGCGTGGCTCCGTGGTGGTAAATCAGGTTGCCAAGCTGAAAACCATTAGTGATGGAGGTATATTTGCTACAAAAATAACAATTTTGGTTCTAATAACGTAAAAATTCGTCTAGATGCCACTTTTAATACCGGTATATAGTTTGAGGCCACTATTTTTATTGGTCTTACACTAGAGATCACTTTTGGGCCTTTACTAAATAAACATTGACTTAAGTTCTGTTCATTGACTGAAGTTCAGTCCATACGGCCCCTGGACTGAAGTTCCATCTTTAAGGACTGAACTTCAGTTCATAGGGCCCTGGACTGAAGTTCCATCTTTAAGTCTATAGGGCCCTGGACTGAAGTTCCATCGTTAAGGACTGGACTGAACTTTAGTCAACATGACCCTGGACTGAAGTTCTATCTTTAAGGGCTGAATTTCGGTCCTAGACTGAAGTTCCATCTTTAAGGACTGAACTTCAATCCAGGGCCCTTCAATCCAGGGCCCTGGATTGAAGTTCTATCTTTTAAGCGAAAGTGACCACAAACTAAATATTTTGGTATTAGTGACCTGTGCCCAAAGACCAGTGACAAAAATGGTCTTTCGTGCACTTACCCCTCTAATAACTAAAAGGTAAATGGATTATAATTGTAAGACAAATCAAATATATAGATAGAAATATAAACATTTTTCCTTGTTACAAAATATTTTAAAAGATTATAATATGAGTAGGTAGGTGATCAGTCATACCTTGAGAGCTCGTTTGGTTCGAAAGTGGGATATCCCAAAATTATAATATCGAGATTAAATTAGGATAAAGTTGGATAAATAATCACACCTTGGATAAGGTAATCCCATGATTTCATAATTACTTTTATCCCAGATTAACTAATACCAATAACCAAACATTGGATAAAGTTTATTTCAAATATTATCGTGAGAAATCACAATCCTTCGTACCAAAAACTCTTAAAAGTACCCGGAGAAATTCACAGCTCCACTCTTCTACCATCATTCAAGAAATAATAATTGAAAAAAAAAAAACCAAAATTAAGAAATCACTACCAAAGTTAGACTCATAAATTATCTCACCTTGGCTAAACAACAACGACAACTAAGTCACTAAATCCGTGAATTTGAAACATTAGATTTAGCCATTTTTAATTCATGCGTGCTCTTTTGGTATAGTTTTCTGAGATAAAAATGTCCTAAAATTGATATATGTGCGTCTTTGGCCTGTTGGTGGTAAGAATAGAGACAGTCTTGAGTAATACCAACTGTGAAGCACATGCATTTAAAAGATGAGAAAAATTATCATTTTCTCCTTAATACATGGTCGGAAGTTATAGATCATACTACAATGTCTTAGTAATTATACATATCACCATAAAAAATAAATGGAAATTTTCAAAAATAGGCGGCCCACTACCCAAAATTACAAACAAAAGGTCATATTTTTTTTTTCATGCATAGCACCCACCCCTAAAATTACAAATTTTAGCATTCCTTCGTAAAAAACACCCTAGTAACCAAATCTCCTCCTCCCCAGCCACTAAGTCACTGACAGACACCCTCTCCCGCCAGTGATATCATTTTTTTTTTTTATTTTACTGAATTTATATTGTTTATTGCGTCTAAATCATTGCTTTGGACAAGTTTATACACACAAATCTCCTCCCAAAAAATAAATTATACATGAATATACATAGATAAATACGTAGCAAAAAGAGAAATACAATAATATACACAAAAAGAGTAAAAATTCATATAAACATCCTTAATATACAGATTTATTCACTCGCATATACACACTTATACAAATTTATACAATTTTATACATGTGTATAAATTTATATAAAATTGTATAAACTTGTATAAATTTGCGGCGACCCCTATCTCGGGAAAAGGGTGACAGCTCGGGTAAGATTCGAAAACATGAGCCATTTTTGATAATTTTCGTCTTCTGCTTGTTTTTTAATGTAATTATCCCAAAAATAAAACTTAAAATTAAAAAAATAAATTAAAAAGAAGCTAATCGGTAATCCTTATGTTTCCACTTGAAGGGGGAAAAGGTGTTGGATTTGGGGGTTGAAGAACAGCTGATATAGTTGAGAAGTCAGCTTTCATTTGAATGAATGGTAGCTGTCAAGTATGGTCCTAACAAGTGACACCACAAACATATCGACTGCTTTATCAACACTAAACTGAGGGATCCACTCAATTTTTTGGTCACGTGGTAATTCATGTTGTCTAAGTTTAAAAGTCAAATTATATGTCAATTTATAAAATTCGATGTTTAATGAATCCGTATTTCAAGGAACATGAAAGTTTCATTAGATGTCCCAGAAGGACAAGCTACCTACGCATCATGAAAGAAATTTTGATAGCATGATTCAACACTTCTAACACCAGTCGATAGATCAGATGTTCAAATTACGTTTAGACCGAGTGAAATAGACAATAAAAGTAAAAGAATTTCCATACTTCGATTATAACTCAAATATAGGGAAAGTTTAGTACATCGATAATGTTACTAATTACAGTACTCCCTCTGTCCCAATTTATGTGGCACTATTTCATTTTTTGTTTGTTCCAAAACGAATGACACATTTCCTTATTTGACAACTATTTAATGCATCAGCTCTATTTTGTCTTTGTTGGGCCCTACGTACTTTTAAGGGATTTTTACACTCTATACCCATAAAATTTAAAGTATTTACAAGTCATACCCATTACAAATTATACTACCCATAAAACTAAAACTATTTACCCAACCTACCCATTTATTATTGTATACATTTGTTATGCCTTATAGGTGTATACCTTTAAAGTATACTGCATAAATTATGGTATACAAGTCTGGAGAGACATTTATTACTGTATACCTTTGTTATGCCTTATAGGTATATACATTTATGGTATACTGCATAAACTATGGTATCCAAGTCTGAGTGGGTAGAGTGGGTAAATAATTTAGTGGGTATGTCCCGTAATATTTGAAAGTAGTGGGTAGTGGCTGTAATTATTTTAGGTTTTGTGGGTATTTTTGTAAGTGTCCATACTTTTAAAGCTACCAATAACTTTTTTATTACTCAAATCTTCTCTTTCTTACTTTTTCGGGATAAAATTGAAACTTTATAATGTCAACATCTATTTTCTTAAACTCTGTGTCCAGTCAAATAATGACACATAAAATGGTACGGAGGGAGTAGTAGTATTTAATGCAGCCATGTAAGTTTAGTAAAGGAGACTGATAATTTTTTCCTTTAAAAAATCAGATACTGTTTTTTTTGGGTCCAAGTATCAGATACTGTTACCTATTCTTGAGAAGAACCATGCTTTTGTTCAGGAAAAAAAAATCAAACAAAGAGAAAGAAAACCAATTTTTTACACATCATTTTTCCGCAAAAACAATATGATGATTTGCATTTTGCAATGTGTTAGCTGCCGTCTTTCACGGCAAACATCAGCTGAGTTCTACAGTACTGCTAATTGTCCAAGTGAAGTTGATTTGGAATTTAAAGATTATTGGCCTTTATATCTGGTCAATAAACATGAGGTTTGTATTGTTCATCGACGTATTTAGTATTTAATCACAGAGGATTACACACTTTAGTATCAATTTAACTTTTAGTTTTCTAGTTTATTTTTAATGAAATAATTTATACCCACATAAATTATTTTTTCTTAAATATCGATCCAAGTCAAAGTAATATTATATATCCTGAATATGCTAAAAAAAAAAATGGAGCACATTGCGGGAGCTACACGATCTTCAAAGGTTGATTAAGAGGTGTTTGCAGAGTCACCATAAAGATTGATGCAAAGAATACCTTGTTTAGAGGTTTGGGAATTACATGGAGGACATTGAAGTTATAATGCTCAATCTCGTGCGCCTCCGCCCCCTCCCCTTCCCTGTTAGAACGCACACATGATTGCGCACAAGAGGTAGATTAATTGCATGTTGTGCGCACCCTGCACACGAGAATGCGCACAAGAAAACGATGAAACTGTCTGCGTCCTGTACACGGCCCAGACGTGGAAGACTTTTTTGGGATTTTCTTTATTACTAGTTTATAGTTATAGTTCTTTTAGGAGTCTTTAGTTTACAATATTGAAATAGAAAAATCTTGAGAGAGAATTGGACCTCTTAGTTCATATCAAACTTGAGCTACCTGTTTTCAAGATCGAATTGTTGAAGGTAATCTTCTTCTTAATCTTTATATTTATTGCTTTATTTCATCGTTCTTGAGAGGTGATTGGGTGGTCTGTCCTCATTGCTTAAGACATTCACAAAGGATTTTAGATTTTCTTTTATTGTTGAATAATACAAACTCTCTTTCGATTATTTTATCGAAATATGTCTTACTTTTTATTTTTAATTATAATTTTCATTATTCTGTTGTTTGTGATCTCGAATCATACCATAAAATATGTCACTCTTTATGAAACAAATGAAATATGTATCTTCTTTAATTTGACTAGGTACATGTACGTTTTAACAAGAATGGTAAAATAATGAAGTTGAGATGATCATGAAAGCTATACTACTACGGCCGACTATAAGTTAACCGACATAAGCTTAAATTAAGTTAAAGCAGGTGCTGCTTCACTGTCTAAATTTTCTTTCATCTTCTTATCAAAATAGTCCTTATACTAATATGAGTAAAATTATGCTCCCCAGATATTTGAGAAAGAATAATCCTAAAGGTAGTAGAGGTATGCGCAGCGGATATACACCCCTAGTAGAATAGGTGCATGCATGTGTCTTGTCAAATTTTTGAAACAACAATGACAATTAAGTTCCCAGTCTAGCTTGTGAATGGGAAGTTCATGTTCCACAGTATCTCTTAATTAGTACGTCAAATGGGGCATTCCAGGCATTTTGCGAAAATATCAACTTTGGATAGAAGTGACTTGACAATAATCACCTATATTATTTTTGCGAATCTCCTATATTATTATTGTATTGGAGGATAAATCAACGAGATTTAATAAATAAGCTTCGGAGCTGGGAGAGGTTGGAAGCTTTTATTCACGAGCTCTCCAAGGCCCGCCCAGCTCCCGAGGCTTTTTGTCTCGAGGCATGGAGTAGATGATGGCCACGAGCTGGCCCACGAGGCGAGAGATTCACCCCTCGTACACTACTAAAAAAATACAGTTTTGCGACCACCAAATAGGTCGCATATCGGTCGCCAGGGAGACCGATCGGCGACCGATACGGGTGGTCCAAGAATCAATGGTAGCAAATAGCCCTGCGACCGAAATTCGGTCGATACTTCGACCACTGTGCGACCGAAATTTGGTCGCACAATAGCTCACATACAGTGACCAAGTTCGGTCGCATATGCTATGCGACCGCAAATCGGTCGCATACTTGGTCTCAGTTATGGGAATTAATGGTGACCAAGTATGCGACCGATCTTGGTCTCAGTTGTGGGCATTAATGGTGACCGCTATGCGACCGAAAATCGGTCGCCAAACCTGAAAAAACCTGCAATAAAAATCCTGCAATCAGGCAGTAGCAACAGCAAAAACCAGCAATTGAGAAACCTGTAATCAATAGAAAACTGCATTTCGAAAACACTAAAAACAGTAATTCACCAATACAACGCAATAAACCAAACATTTCAAAAACATCCAACACCATTAGTTATATCCTAAAATTGTTAACAATAAAGCTTCACAAACATTCAAAAGACATTAAAAAGACTACTCGGTCGAGGCTGAGCTAGACCCGGACTCGGAAGAGGAGTTGCGTCGATGCTTGCTCTTATGCTTTCTTCTCGCTTTCTTCTTCTCCTTTTTGGCAAGGAGCTTTTTGATTATGTCCTGCGTTTCTTCATTTACTCTCGACAGCTGTGCGATCTGCTCTCTCATTTGAGCCATCTCAGCAGGATCAACGGAGCTCGACGGAGAAGAAGTAGCTGAAGAGCCCAAAAAGCGAGCATTATGCTTATCCGGACCAAATAGCGATCCAAGACCATAAGCATACCCCTTCTTAACCCCTCCAACAGTATCGACCCATTTAGCCGGCTTTAGTTCATTCATAAGGCCTATGATGGAATCCATGGCAGCTTGAGAAATACTATAATCTGATTTGATACTCTGCAATCTGACAGCAACAGACAACTTGGAATGTACCGAGCCCTCATGGAATGACGACTTGCTTCCTCCAACATTTTATAGAATTCACTTGCCTCGGCATTTGGAATGTGCTCAGTGTTAGGCTGTGATGTACCCGGCTGCATGGGATCATTATCCGGGTACATACCGAAAGCATCATGAACCATATCATCCATTCTATAATCATTACGGTCTGGTTCCAAAGCCGGAGAACTAGTAGTGCCATGAATACTTTGAAGCATTTGAATGTGCCCCTGCAAATCCCACGGCTCTCCATGATAACGCCAAATATAGTAATCTGGCATAAACCCCCTATCTAACAGATGCAGTTGCACGGTCGTCATATCTTGGAGGGTACAACATTTGCACTTTATGCAGGGGCACTTAATTGTACCCCGCCTTATAAAAGGTTCGGTTGTTTTTGCTAAAGCAACAAATTCCTTAAGACCCTCTTCAAATTCAGGCCTTATCCTCTGCCGACCGGGAAAAAGTCTATTGTCCATCCACAAACGACGTGCATTAAAGTCCATATCTACACAAAAATTGTCAAATTGAGAACAATCTAATTGGTACCAATTTTTAATAATCCTAGCCTTTTTTGGAATATCCATTGGTCCGTTTGAATTCCATATTATCTAGTAAGTGCAATGCAATACAAAACGCATACAATTTATCCGGTTTAAGCATAAAATGTTCCAAACATGAACAATCCAAACAACAATACCAAAACCCTAACTTTAAATGCATAGCAAGTATCCCAAACACCACAACCCATTACAAGGCATCAACACATTGCAAACAACTCTACCAAACAATTCCAACATATCACAACAATTACCATAATTAATCCCAAACATCACAACCCTATATTTAAAGTTAATCAACCCAAAACAACTTACTCGACATCACATTATATAGAATAAACCAATTATTAACTAACAACTAACATATAAACAACATATATAGGCTCTCCATTATTTAAAAATATATATATAATTAAATTCGGATTATTAAATCAAAAAAAAAAAATTACCTCAACTTTGTATGGGATCCAATGGCATGTAACTATGAGTTACCAATGTGCTATCCACCCAATAACTACAAAAAAAAGTGAATTAAAAAGTCATTATATGAGTTTTTAAAAAAATAACAAAAAATTACTAAAAAAATAAAATTTACCTTGAATTAGTTGGTGTAGATTGTGTTAGATGTTATGTTGGAGGTTATATGGTAGTAATTTAAAGTTATATGGGGTTTATAATGGTGGATAGTTGGTTATGGGGTGGGGGGGGGGGGGGGTTTCGGTTTTTAGGGATTGGGTGTGTTTTGTTAGATTTGAAATGGGGGAGAAAGGGGTTCTGCCCCATTTTTAGTCACAGGTATTGTCACGACCTTTTTTCCGCTCAAAAAGAATAAACTTTATTAGTTTTAAAAGTTTTAAAAAGGCTGTGACGGTGTTCAAAGGTACACTAGTATTTAAGAGATTTTCGGAGTCGCCACTTGACAAGTTAAAGGTGTGCCAAGTCACCAAAGTGGTGTACCTAGAACACCTATGACTCGTAAATGGTCTGCGTCAGAGTTCCGGGTAAGGATCTCGGTTGACTCGCGGGAAGGTGTTAGGCACCCTCGAGTCCTGTGCCAAGCACAGTTGCTTTTATTGACGCATTTCGACTCTTTAAATTGTTTGTTATATTTTGTCTTGACTTTGTTACGCTTCAATTTATTATTAATTTTTATCGTTTGACAATTGAAACTCGAATCGAATATAATCGCGCGAGAACTTCACTCGTTCGAAATCTTTCGATTAAAATCAATTAAATCGCGCCAGCACTTCACCCGTTCGAAATCTCTTGAATTAAAATGAGTTTCAATGCGAACAAATGATTATTATTTAGCTCGGCCTATTAACTTGCCTGATCGAGTGTCTCTAAATAATGTCTACTCATAAATATTTGGTTTTTATATTTCGCCTTGCTCGCTTCAATTTATTATTATTTTTACCGTTTGACAATTGAAAACTCCAATCGAATATAATCGCGCGAGAACTTCACTCGTTCGAAATCTTTCGACTTAAATCAATTAAATCGCGCAGGTACTTCACCCGTTCGAAATCTCTTGATTTAAATGAGTTTTACATAAGCGATTAGTTAGACTTTAATCACACATTTCAGTTAGCTATTAGCCCTTTGGACTAGAACGCCAGTAAAGCATTACTGCTTTTACCAAATGAAATAAATAGCTCCCATTTTCTAATATCCTTTACATAGTGGCCTGATTTTTGCTTCACAATTGTAGACTTAAAATACAACTTTAATGCGATACTTCGCTAATTAACTTTGTTGTACAGATGATGAATAAATATGATACAATCTATAAATATCTCAGCTCAAGGTAGAAACTTTTCCAGGATCATAGATAACCTCTCATGCAAGATGACACTCCAAACAATCAAAATTTGGTGACTACCTTGAACTATGCAATAAAATGCAACCATAGATCCAGTGCCCGTAAAATTATAAATCTTATTTCAAAATCCATTTCTTGTTCAACTTCTCCATAGTTTAGGGTTTGCACGTCAATTTATTTTTAAAATAGGCATTTGCACTAACGGTCCAGTTTTACCTCTTATTCAAGATTTGTGAATCTACATACATATCCTACCTTTGCTTATACATTTCAGTTTTGACCCTCTTTATATGTCACGTGATTTATTATTCAAACTCTAATTTTCTTCCATGTTTAAAGCAGTAGTAAGCTTGCCTACCTTGTTTGCATACATATTAACTATTTAAAACAAGACAGTTACATACCAAGAAACCATTCCAACAAAACAAAATAAAAAAAATAAAAAATAACTTGCTTGGCCAAACCACAGTTTCAGACGGGCCAAACAAACAAGTCCCATTTAGCTTTGTTTCCAAAACTCAGCAACAGTAAAAATAAATTACTCCTGGAACATTAACATAACTAAAAAAAAAAACCTTTGGGCCCCCCTAAAAAGCCATTTTATACATGCTGAAATTCATGAGATACAACACTAATAAAAAATTTTTTTAAAAAAAATTACCTATTAATGAAGTCCCAAGCAAAATCAAAGTGACCAAAGTTGAACCAAAAGCACCAGCGCAGCAACAACCAACAAACAGTGAGCAACAGCCTTGCTTTCACACTATTTTAACTCTTAAAACCTCAAACTTCACCAACTCTTTTACCTCTCTTTCCTTTCTTTAGTATTTTTGCTCCTTCTCATTTTTTCAACTCTTTATATCTCTCAAGTATTTTCAGATCTGAAAGATATATATTTTTTCATGTAGAGAAGTGTTTCTCCCAGATTTTTGTGTGTGTTCTGTATATATCTTTTTTCTAAAGAGAGTCCAAATGCTCTCTTTAAATAGAGCAACAAAGGTGGGTTAAAGGACAAAGGTCACATGTGACCCATTTGCTTTTTCAGAATAAAGTACAAGCACCCATGTGACTCTTTAAAATGCCAATTGCCTATTTTATGCTAAACCTTTCACCTACCCTAAAAGAGGCTGACATTTACTATTTTTGTGTCAACACTCTATCCCAAAATTTGACTTGTGACTCTTGAAATTTCAGATTTAAAACTTAACACAAATGACTCATTTACTTCAACTTTAGACATACAAAGCTCTAGATTTAACTATTGGATATGTCCTAGAATAATTCAACTTGAGCAACATAACCAAACAAACTTTAGACATAACTAATGGAGAAACAAGAACAACTCCCATAACTAACACCAACTTAGAAAAGATTCAAATCATTCATGCCTAAAATAGTGAAAGAGCACAACCTATGACCTCATACGATCTTCATACTCGAACAAAAAAGAACATAAGTAACCTATCTAGCCTAATCTCACACTTAAACTAATGCAAAAGGACTTCACTACAAGTCTCTCACACTTAAGCCAGTTAAACACCATGATCATACAATTTCATACTTAAGCAAACTTATCAGACAAATCTGCACTCAAGCAAATACAAACTAAACAAGCAACTCGGAAATGAGAGATTTTTACTGACTAGAACATGTTCAAACTAACATATACACATACACATGTTGTTTCGCAAGTCTAAGGCTAAACTATTATTAGTTTACTAATCCTAAACATTAACTACATAAACAAGGGAAAAGACAAGAGGTTTCTCGCTAACCCGTTACCAAGCAAAACACAAAGAAATCTGTCCAACGCTGCCTCCACTGTCTCGACGCTGCTGCTCGATCATCCGCCGCTGTCCCGAGCCCATAGCATCCCAACACAGCCACGGAGCTAACACAAAACCAAAGCGAACAAACACCTCGCTGCCTCGGCTTTGCTGCGTCATCCGCTGCCTCGACATCATAGCCTCGTTTCCAATTCCACCACAACAACCATAAACAGCCCCCCGCGACAAACTTTAACCTCACACCAAAATATCGTTCACAGCCCCTCAAACAACACCAAACACCCGCACCTCAAAAGAAAAACAGAAACGAAGAAGAAAATAAGAAGAAGAAGAAGCAAATAAAAAACACAGAAAAACGGGAAAAGGGGACAAAGAGACGGGTTATTTTTTTTTTGGGGAAAAACGGGAAGGAGATGTACTAGAGAAGCATGATGGACAAGAAGAAAAGAAAACTTACCGAAAAAATTGAAAAATGGCCGGAGTTTATCTTTGACCGAATCTTTGACTCCCGATCTACACTAAACGGCTATGAATTTGAGAAAACCAATAGCGTAAATGGAAAGAGGGGGCCGAGATCTTTCAAATGGTATATATATTGTATTTTTCCGGCCACCGGAGGTGGTGGCCGGTGGCGGCACAGTGGCGGAGGAGTGGTGGCTCCACGGCGGAGGGAGTTTCCGGCGGACTTAGAAAAATTTGGCAAGGGTTTGCTTCTTTTTTGAGTTTTTGTGTAAATGGGGAAAAAATTGGGGATTCAGCTTATATATTGGTGAGGTGGGCCGGGTCTAGAAATTGGGCTCGCGGGTTGGGGCATTGGGCTACATGTTTTTGCACAAATGGCCACTAAAGATCTATACTTATTAAAACATACTAAATTGAGTAGATTAAAAATCACATCATTTGTATTAACATCACAATTAAGACATAGAATCACAATTAAGTATATAACAAGTAATTTTTTTTAATTAATTTCTATGACAAACTTAGTTAAAATAAAAGACTAATTTTAGGAAAACTTTGACAAAAATTGTATGAAATTAGCAAGGCTATTTTGAGCAAATTTTAAGAATTTGGTGCCAAAATTAGGTGATTACAGCTGCCCCTCTTTGTTCGGGAACGCGAAGAGTTTTCGGACAAAGAAGTAATCAACAACTAATTTTGGTTTTCTGGTTCTAGCCAAGAGCATGCTTTTCAAAATGGTGACCGTACCCTGATTCTTCGGTTCCAACCAAGAACAAGGCTACCTACATATCCCCGGACTAAGGAATCAGGTCAGTGTAGTTCCTTACGTGCGGTAGCTGGGACTACCGCATTTAGACAGACACTGGACTCTTCTAGACTAACACTAAGCACTCTTTAGACATACACAGACTAACTCTAGACACTTTCAGAACTAACTGGGACTGACTCGACGCTCCTAGACTTACCCGGACTGACACAAGACACTTCGACACACTAGAGTTGTTGCTGCTGGTCACTGTCGCTGGTCGCTGGCTAGCTGGCTGGTGGCCATTGCTTTACAGAGGAAAAATGAAAACACAACATTTGAAATGTAAAATTACAATTCCTAAGCTAAATTCTTCATGCTTCCTCAACTGATAAACATGTCTGAAGCTCCCACTACCAAGTGGGTCTTGAAAACTTGAAATTGCCGCTCGGGCGGGCTTTGCCTCTAAAGTTGAAACTGCTGCTCAGGTGAGCATTAAATCGAAAGTTGAAATTGTCGCTCGGGCGGGCTTTGACTTGAATATTGGAATTGCCGCTTTGACGGGCTTTGACTTGAAAGTTGGAATTGCCGCTTTGACGGGCTTTGACTTGAATATTGGAATTGCCGCTTTGACGGGCTTTGACTTGAAAGTTGGAATTGCCGCTTTGACGGGCTTTGACTTGAATATTGAAATTGCCGCTTTGATGGGCTTTGACTTGATAGTTGAAGTTGCCGCTTTGACGGGCTTTGACTTGAATGCTGAAATTGCCGCTTTGACGGGCTTTGACTTGAAAGATAAAACTGGAACCACCACTCTGGTGGGTCTTGCTTTTGCTGAATTGAAAACCATCACTCTGACGGGTCTTGCTGCTTTACAGAAACGGATTCCCTCGTTCTTCAGGTGGGTGCCTCTACTTTCTCTAAACTACTCCCTCATTCTCCAGGTGGGTGCCTTGACTTCTCCGAATTACTCCCTCATTCTCCAGGTGGGTGCCTCGACTTTCTCTAAACTACTCCTTCACCAGATTACTCCCTCATTCTCCAGGTGGGTGCCTCGACTTTCTCTAAACTACTCCCTCATTCTCCAGGTGGGTGCCTAAGCTTTCTCTAAACTACTCCCTCATTCTCCAGGTGGGTGCCTCGACTTTCTCTAAACTACTCCCTCATTCTCCAGGTGGGTGCCTAAGCTTTCTCTAAACTACTCACTCATTCTCCAGGTGGGTGCCTCAGCTTTCTCTAAACTACTCCCTCATTCTCCAGGTGGGTGCCTCGACTTCCCTAAACTACTCCCTCATTCTCCAGGCGGGTGCCTCGACTTTCCAAATTACTCCCTCATTCTCCAGGTGGGTGCCTCGACTTCCTCTAAACTACTCCCTCATTCTCCAGGTGGGTGCCTCTCAAAACTACTCCCTCATTCTCCAGGTGGGTGCCTCGACTTCCTCTAAACTACTCCCTCATTCTCCAGGTGGGTGCCTCTCAAAACTATTCCCTCATTCTCCATGTGGGTGCCTCGACTTCTCTAAACTACTCCCTCATTATCCACAAGCTGATGAACTGGTCTGAAGCTCCAACTAATCCAGTGGATCTTTGAAACTTGAAATTGCCGCTCGGGCGGGCTTTAACTTGAAAATTGAAATTGCCGATTTGACGGGCTTTGACTTGAAAGTTGAAATTGCTGCTTGGCAGGCTTTGATTTGAAAGAAATTGCTGAAACTTGAAATTGCCGCTTGGGCGGGCTTTGACTGTTGAAAGCTTGAACTTTCTGCTTGGCAGGCTTTGATTTGAAACTTAACTGCATCTTGAAATCTGCATATCCTTTGATGATCTCCTTCATGGTACACTCCTTAGTGTGACATTCTTTGTGCCAATGTGAAACATTAGGGCTCCAATTATCTAAGTTGGTCCTGACTTTCTCTAGCACGATATGAAACTTGTAAACGAGCTTTGCGAAGCTTTCTATTGCTCGGAAAGAAATGAGAAGAAAATAAAATGAAAGAATTTCAAGAGGAGACATTGAATGAAAGATGTCTCCAGAAAAAGGAGAACTTATTCGGAGGTGAAATAACGACCTTATTAAACATGACATGCATTTTGGAATCAACTCTTCATCCGTTCACATGATCTATCCCTGATTTTGCTCCCATTCCTCAAATCTGGATGGCAAATCTAACGACCCTCATTCGACTAGTAGTGCCCCTCGGGGTTTTCACTAACTAGCCTCTCTCTTTGTTCTTTTAACTCACTATTGCCTTGTAGTGCCTTTTCAGGTTTTCACCGACAAGACTTCATTTTTTTTTTTTTTTTGTCTTTTTTTTTTTCATTTCATTTCTTTCACTCTTTCCCGATCGACCTCCGATCTTTCCTTGCTGCTCGACCCCGTCTTTCTTTTCTTCCTTCAATTTGGCCTTTATCTTGATTCCTCAGAGAATTTCTCCTTTAATGACATTGGTTCTCCCAGCTCCCAAATGCGATTGTCGGCTTATAAGAATGCGACTACAGCGTGGAACTTATCCCTTGATACCCTACTCGGCTTGACATTCTCAATGATCGGTCAGAAGGGTCTTTATTTGGACTGTAACATTGGATTTGGTTAGGCTATGATGGAAAGAATTCAGCATAAAAGCTCAAAAACATCTCATGAGACAACTAGAATGAGCATTACAACATTTGAAATTACCGCTTTTGAAAAATAAACCAAACTTTTTCCCAGTTTTAGGCAAATTGGGGATTCTTCTCTTCTTTTTTTTTTCTTCTCTTTTCTCTTTTTTTTTCTTTGGTTTAAAGGGCGGTATGAAAGCATCTCATGAAATGATTTGGTAAAATATTACAACCCTTGGAATCATTTCTTTTTTAAAATAATAACTAACTGAGGCCCCAATTTATTGAAAACTCGAGAAATTATCTTTTGAATTTTCTAATATGCAAACATAGGGGATATTGAGACTTTCCCCCGAGATGAACACAAAGAAAGCAAAGGAATTGACACTCCTTTTCTTTTAAAATAAACTAAACTTCTGCCCCAGTTTAGGACAAACTGGGCGCTTTGAATTTCTTCCTTGATTTCGAGACTGATATCTCATGAAACATATGAATAGATGGTACAAAACATAGAAGTTCGTTTTTATTTTATTTTATTCTCTTTAAAATAAAATAAAAACAAACTTCTGCCCCAGTTTAGAATACATTGGGGATTTGAATTTCTTTTGACATTGGCCGCAAACTTGGAGGCAAGATTTTGCGTCAATATGAGACAGGGGAAAAATGGACTTTCTCCTGTTATGACCGCACCAGAATGGTTGCCTACGTATCCTTTTGAGAGGAATCGGGTCAGACGTAGCTCTACCCTGAGGTAGAAGTTGTTTTGTTTTGCTTTCTTTTTTTTTTTTTCTTTTTCTTTTCTTTAATCACATCAAATTGATTCCAAGGGAGGGTAGGCCAAAGAAAACAACAAAAGGACTGTCAAAAGGATATAGTGTTTGGGTAGAAGAAACGAAAGCCGTTCGTCATCCCGACCCGAGAATGCCTCGCACAAATAATGGTTCAATCAATTGACCTGGATTGATCCACACGTGTCCTCGACCTCTATTCCAACGATGGTTCTCAAAACATAGTATTTCAAATTCGGTCGCAGAGACCGTGCACGATTTTGAACTTCTCACCGATCTCCCTTATCGGATGACTACTGATTAATTTCCAATTTATTTCAACTCCCTCTTTTATCCCTCTTTACTACTCAAATAGCTCAAATGCCAGAGTGCGTGTTTAGATCAAGACGTAAATTCCGCACGCATGTCATGTTATTAAGGTCGACAAAATATAAAACAGAATACTAAGAAAATAAGATCAAGAAGGAAAATAAGAGACAGAATGTTGAGACGAGAAAAGGATCCCGCTTTTCATTGAATTGAAGGTAGAAGGGTTTGAACATCAAAATAAGCAAAATAATGCACTTGGGTTACAACCCTTAAATAACCAAGTACACAGAAAGATTAGCAAAACAAGCTACAACATTTCTCAGTCTCTCAATTGCAAGTCAGGGCTAGTTTTCCTGTGTTACGCATTGTTGAACCCTTCACCAAAATGTACCATGCTGATACCAAGGAAATTCCCTGAATCTGGAAACATCTTCTGCTTTTCCTCATTTTGGCCATCTTCCATTGGGGTAGACTTCACTTCTTTGGGACTGATGAATGACCGGGTAAGATATGGAATTGGCTTCTTGAGAGACATGTTCATTTTCTTCATTTCTTCAACCCTTACTCTGTCTACCACCCCTGGCACAATTTCAGAAATACCGTTCACTGTCACTAGCATTTTGTTGGCCCCAACTGACACATCATCAACAGGTACTATCGGCATTGCAGATTCAGCTCTCAAATCTTCTACATCCACCATACCCACCATATGCACATCATCACAGACAGGCAATGAGTTTCGATTTATATCTGGTGCATCTGAACCCTCAACTTGAATCTGATCGTTATCAATCAAAGCTTGGATATCCTTCTTGAGAAAATGGCAATCCTCTGTGTCATGCCCAGGTGCGCCCGAATGGTAAGCACATCGGCGAGAATAATCAACCTTTCCCGTGGGATGCATATTCCCATAGATCGGCCTCAACATATCCAAAGCCTGCAACTTCTCGAAGACACTAGTGTAAGATTCTCCGATCGGCGTGAGCTTTCTCTTTTTCTCTTCTCGCGCCT
Source organism: Petunia x hybrida (assembly GCA_037355625.1). Classification (NCBI taxonomy): domain Eukaryota; kingdom Viridiplantae; phylum Streptophyta; class Magnoliopsida; order Solanales; family Solanaceae; genus Petunia; species Petunia x hybrida. The sequence goes on along the minus strand of JBBBVM010000404.1, from coordinate 639,181 downwards.
TCTTGTATTCGGGTCTTGGGATGAAAGTAGAAGGTCTCCTTGATCGATATGGAAATTCTGGTGGAGTCCGATATTGATTATGTGGAGCTTGGTGAGTGTGGTATGTGGGCTGTGGGGCTGGCGCGATCCATTGCGGATATGAAAAATTTGGAGCATATGGTCGCGCTTTTTGGAGTGGAGGAATGGAATGTTTTGTATTTTGTAAAGGGTAGTGCTCCGAATGCTGCTTCTGTGAGGCTCGATGGCGTGAGTGGAGCCGTTTGTACCGTTCCTCATCCCTCCTTCCTGGACCTCGTTCTCTTTCATCTTTCTTCCCAAAACTCTCCGTCCTAACTGAGCCTGTGAATGGTGGAACAGAGACCAGGGGTGAAGCACACCTCTGTTTGGGCGGAGGTGGTGGTGCCGGAGGACACCCTGGGAAGGTTCTCAGAACATCTGTTGTGCTATAGTAGGGAGAGTCGGGAGAATACTGCAGGTCCTCAGCTGTAGGGCCTTGTGCCTGATGTAAGACAGTCGAGGCATGCCCTAGAAGACTAACTGGCACGGTAGAACAAGCTTGTCCCGTGTTCATGGCGATATACATATCAGCCACCAATTGTTTCAGATTTTTGACCTCTTCAGTCAACCTCTTGTTTTCCAGCACCAGAAGTTCATGGACGCCGATCTCAGAATTTCCCTTATCAAACGACATGGTAATGTCTTCCTTTGATCCTGTTGTGTATGTGTGGAATAATGCCAGAATTCCGTACCAAATCTCCAAATTCCAAAGCTTTGCACAAACAAACCGGGTTAGCACAAAAGAAGCACATATTGCAAGCCTAGGGTTGTTATGCGTCATCCCGAAATGGTTAACGGCGTAAGCCGAGTGTACCGGTCGTATCCCCGAAAGATTACAACGTGCCTTGAGCAAAATCAGAACAAAATTGTAACTGATACATAATCAGCACAAGGACGAACTTGGATGATTAATGTATTTTTTTTTTCCTTTCCCATTTTTTCTGACTCAACAAACGTAATTTAGACAAACGACACGAGACAAACTCAAAATAAAAGTGCTTGACATGATGCACGAGTCAAAGATATATACAAATTGACACATTGGGCGGGTACACCCATACGATGAAAATAATGGGACCCGACATTTTAGCGGAGTCAGATTATTTCACGAGGATCGACACAAAATACAACTTAGCTAATTGCAATTTATCGCATGTACCCTGACTTGACCTTAAACAAAACAAAATAAAGCGGGACCTTAAAACAATATTTTTATTATATTTTTTTTTTATTTTTTTAATGAAAAATTAAGACTCAACCGGAGATTCGAAACCGAACTTAAGAACGGATTATGAAACAAACTATTTTTCTTATCCGAAAGGTGACTCCAAAATCGGACATTACGGTAATACAAAGACGGACACAATATTTTTTGTTTTGTTTTTTTTTTTCTTCTCTTTTTTTTTTTGAAACAAACTCTTTGATCTAATTCGAGAAAGAATCTTTAGAGTATTTACAAAATCTGGCAATTAGGCCGACACAAGATATTAAACAAATTAGACGCAAAATTGATTTCTAAAATTGGCCATTATGACGGCGTAAAATCCCGATAAATTAATTTCAAAATATGAACTTGACTTGGACGCAAACACAAAGGGTCCCATAATTTCGCCATTGTACCGGCGCAAAATTATGACAAATTATTTTCTAATACTTGAGACCAGACCCGGACACAAAATTAGACTCTAAGGGTTCTTGAAAAAATTCGCCATTATAACGGCGTAAAATGACAAAAATATTTCGAAACACGGGACTAAAACCAATTTTCTATCATTTTTCCCTTTTTTTTTTTTTTTTTTTTTCTTTTTCTTCAAAATTTGGCTCTCGACCCTCGGTAATCGGTCAGCATAACAACCCTTTGACTAAACAAATGCAACACATAATATGCCCATGATATATCTTTCGGGGACACGGGCCCCACTATGACACGAGGGAGTCAGCCTAGACGAGTGCGATACCGGTGTACCGCACCTCACTAAGTCTAATGACATGCAAATAAATTGGCCTAGATAAAAGCACAGGTTCAACTCTAGATGACTCCATGGGTTCTTGTTCTACAGTTTCTGGCAATTTGGAAGTGCCTCGGGGGTACCGGTCGACAACGTCTAACGGCCTAACCCAACGCACCTCCTCCTAAGAAGTGTTAACTTTTTGTGTCCTGAGACACGACAGAAATTCCAGACGCCGAAGCGAGACTGGCGTGCATGTGTGCAGTGTTCCAGAAGACTCAGAGGTGTACGAGAGAAGACAGTTGTATATATACAGTTCAAATAATATTAAAGCAGTAATATTCAAGGCAACATATACAAACAATATTCAAAAGCCGAAAGCGACAAATTTTAAAGCCTGAGACTCTCAGTTTTCACTTTCCTCCCCAGCGGAGTCGCCAAGCTGTCACGACCTTTTTTCCGCTCAAAAAGAATAAACTTTATTAGTTTTAAAAGTTTTAAAAAGGCTGTGACGGTGTTCAAAGGTACACTAGTATTTAAGAGATTTTCGGAGTCGCCACTTGACAAGTTAAAGGTGTGCCAAGTCACCAAAGTGGTGTACCTAGAACACCTATGACTCGTAAATGGTCTGCGTCAGAGTTCCGGGTAAGGATCTCGGTTGACTCGCGGGAAGGTGTTAGGCACCCTCGAGTCCTGTGCCAAGCACAGTTGCTTTTATTGACGCATTTCGACTCTTTAAATTGTTTGTTATATTTTGTCTTGACTTTGTTACGCTTCAATTTATTATTAATTTTTATCGTTTGACAATTGAAACTCGAATCGAATATAATCGCGCGAGAACTTCACTCGTTCGAAATCTTTCGATTAAAATCAATTAAATCGCGCCGGCACTTCACCCGTTCGAAATCTCTTGAATTAAAATGAGTTTCAATGCGAACAAATGATTATTATTTAGCTCGGCCTATTAACTTGCCTGATCGAGTGTCTCTAAATAATGTCTACTCATAAATATTTGGTTTTTATATTTCGCCTTGCTCGCTTCAATTTATTATTATTTTTACCGTTTGACAATTGAAAACTCCAATCGAATATAATCGCGCGAGAACTTCACTCGTTCGAAATCTTTCGACTTAAATCAATTAAATCGCGCAGGTACTTCACCCGTTCGAAATCTCTTGATTTAAATGAGTTTTACATAAGCGATTAGTTAGACTTTAATCACACATTTCAGTTAGCTATTAGCCCTTTGGACTAGAACGCCAGTAAAGCATTACTGCTTTTACCAAATGAAATAAATAGCTCCCATTTTCTAATATCCTTTACATAGTGGCCTGATTTTTGCTTCACAATTGTAGACTTAAAATACAACTTTAATGCGATACTTCGCTAATTAACTTTGTTGTACAGATGATGAATAAATATGATACAATCTATAAATATCTCAGCTCAAGGTAGAAACTTTTCCAGGATCATAGATAACCTCTCATGCAAGATGACACTCCAAACAATCAAAATTTGGTGACTACCTTGAACTATGCAATAAAATGCAACCATAGATCCAGTGCCCGTAAAATTATAAATCTTATTTCAAAATCCATTTCTTGTTCAACTTCTCCATAGTTTAGGGTTTGCACGTCAATTTATTTTTAAAATAGGCATTTGCACTAACGGTCCAGTTTTACCTCTTATTCAAGATTTGTGAATCTACATACATATCCTACCTTTGCTTATACATTTCAGTTTTGACCCTCTTTATATGTCACGTGATTTATTATTCAAACTCTTATTTTCTTCCATGTTTAAAGCAGTAGTAAGCTTGCCTACCTTGTTTGCATACATATTAACTATTTAAAACAAGACAGTTACATACCAAGAAACCATTCCAACAAAACAAAATAAAAAAAATAAAAAATAACTTGCTTGGCCAAACCACAGTTTCAGACGGGCCAAACAAACAAGTCCCATTTAGCTTTGTTTCCAAAACTCAGCAACAGTAAAAATAAATTACTCCTGGAACATTAACATAACTAAAAAAAAAAAACCTTTGGGCCCCCCTAAAAAGCCATTTTATACATGCTGAAATTCATGAGATACAACACTAAGAAAAATTTTTTTTAAAAAAAATTACCTATTAATGAAGTCCCAAGCAAAATCAAAGTGACCAAAGTTGAACCAAAAGCACCAGCGCAGCAACAACCAACAAACAGTGAGCAACAGCCTTGCTTTCACACTATTTTAACTCTTAAAACCTCAAACTTCACCAACTCTTTTACCTCTCTTTCCTTTCTTTAGTATTTTTGCTCCTTCTCATTTTTTCAACTCTTTATATCTCTCAAGTATTTTCAGATCTGAAAGATATATATTTTTTCATGTAGAGAAGTGTTTCTCCCAGATTTTTGTGTGTGTTCTGTATATATCTTTTTTCTAAAGAGAGTCCAAATGCTCTCTTTAAATAGAGCAACAAAGGTGGGTTAAAGGACAAAGGTCACATGTGACCCATTTGCTTTTTCAGAATAAAGTACAAGCACCCATGTGACTCTTTAAAATGCCAATTGCCTATTTTATGCTAAACCTTTCACCTACCCTAAAAGAGGCTGACATTTACTATTTTTGTGTCAACACTCTATCCCAAAATTTGACTTGTGACTCTTGAAATTTCAGATTTAAAACTTAACACAAATGACTCATTTACTTCAACTTTAGACATACAAAGCTCTAGATTTAACTATTGGATATGTCCTAGAATAATTCAACTTGAGCAACATAACCAAACAAACTTTAGACATAACTAATGGAGAAACAAGAACAACTCCCATAACTAACACCAACTTAGAAAAGATTCAAATCATTCATGCCTAAAATAGTGAAAGAGCACAACCTATGACCTCATACGATCTTCATACTCGAACAAAAAAAGAACATAAGTAACCTATCTAGCCTAATCTCACACTTAAACTAATGCAAAAGGACTTCACTACAAGTCTCTCACACTTAAGCCAGTTAAACACCATGATCATACAATTTCATACTTAAGCAAACTTATCAGACAAATCTGCACTCAAGCAAATACAAACTAAACAAGCAACTCGGAAATGAGAGATTTTTACTGACTAGAACATGTTCAAACTAACATATACACATACACATGTTGTTTCGCAAGTCTAAGGCTAAACTATTATTAGTTTACTAATCCTAAACATTAACTACATAAACAAGGGAAAAGACAAGAGGTTTCTCGCTAACCCGTTACCAAGCAAAACACAAAGAAATCTGTCCAACGCTGCCTCCACTGTCTCGACGCTGCTGCTCGATCATCCGCCGCTGTCCCGAGCCCATAGCATCCCAACACAGCCACGGAGCTAACACAAAACCAAAGCGAACAAACACCTCGCTGCCTCGGCTTTGCTGCGTCATCCGCTGCCTCGACATCATAGCCTCGTTTCCAATTCCACCACAACAACCATAAACAGCCCCCCGCGACAAACTTTAACCTCACACCAAAATATCGTTCACAGCCCCTCAAACAACACCAAACACCCGCACCTCAAAAGAAAAACAGAAACGAAGAAGAAAATAAGAAGAAGAAGAAGCAAATAAAAAACACAGAAAAACGGGAAAAAGGGGACAAAGAGACGGGTTATTTTTTTTTTGGGGAAAAACGGGAAGGAGATGTACTAGAGAAGCATGATGGACAAGAAGAAAAGAAAACTTACCGAAAAAATTGAAAAATGGCCGGAGTTTATCTTTGACCGAATCTTTGACTCCCGATCTACACTAAACGGCTATGAATTTGAGAAAACCAATAGCGTAAATGGAAAGAGGGGGCCGAGATCTTTCAAATGGTATATATATTGTATTTTTCCGGCCACCGGAGGTGGTGGCCGGTGGCGGCACAGTGGCGGAGGAGTGGTGGCTCCACGGCGGAGGGAGTTTCCGGCGGACTTAGAAAAATTTGGCAAGGGTTTGCTTCTTTTTTGAGTTTTTGTGTAAATGGGGAAAAAATTGGGGATTCAGCTTATATATTGGTGAGGTGGGCCGGGTCTAGAAATTGGGCTCGCGGGTTGGGGCATTGGGCTACATGTTTTTGCACAAATGGCCACTAAAGATCTATACTTATTAAAACATACTAAATTGAGTAGATTAAAAATCACATCATTTGTATTAACATCACAATTAAGACATAGAATCACAATTAAGTATATAACAAGTAATTTTTTTTAATTAATTTCTATGACAAACTTAGTTAAAATAAAAGACTAATTTTAGGAAAAACTTTGACAAAAATTGTATGAAATTAGCAAGGCTATTTTGAGCAAATTTTAAGAATTTGGTGCCAAAATTAGGTGATTACAGGTATGCGACCGACATGCGACCGATTTTCGGTCGTATAGCTGTGACTAATAAAAATATTATTATTTCAGTGGTCTGTGCGACCGAAAATCGGTCGCACAACTAGACAGACCGATTTTCGGTCGCATGGTGGTGGTCGCAGATCCGAGTTTTTTTAGTAGTGGTAGAAGATTTCGCTCCACGACAAACAAGCTGTCATTTCTATAACTGCCGACCGTTGCCCACAACTTAAATAAGAAGATCATGGGTAGACCACGATTAAATGTGGAGTAATGATCATTAAGTGCGGTGAATGTTGGCCTCGCCCTTGAAAGCTATAAATAGCCATGTAAAGATTATGTAATGCATCCAAAAAAATATCAGAACTACACTTATACTTCATTTTGAATTTTTTGTCTCGTTTTCTTTATTCAGATTCTTGTCTTTTTCATGGTTTTGATACGAATAATTGCTAGTCAACCCTATACAAATTCAATTTGTTGTTCTAATCAAATTTAGGCCAACACAAATTATTTTGATCTCTTGTGGAATATCGGAAAACCAAAATAATATTTGTGAAGAATTACAAAACCAAATCTCTCGAAAGACACCGGAACAAATAATATCTAAGTCGTAGCTAATTAACTTATGTCACAAGGTGAATATTGCTTTTGACCAGTACAAAAATACACTGATATATGGGAGATTTTAATGACTAGCAAGTTTTTTAACAACTCAAAGAAATTCGGCCGACGATGATAAATTTTTAGAAAAGTAGTTATATTTTAAAATTAAGTATCTTTGTGAACACTAGCCACCAGAGAAAATTCTGAGAATTTGAACTTTTCGTGCAATCCAATTCAAAGTTCCGTTGTGATGGTTGCGGCAATATATACTTCATGTATTTCACTTTATTGGCAAAGTTTGAAGTATGATGGTCAAATTAGGTAAATTTAACCCTAAATTTGGACACCGATTATTCAAGTTTTTGAAAATAATATTTATATATTTAAAAACCATATAAAACCTACTATAATTTTTAACAATTTATGGTTAAAGAACAGCGTCGTAGACTCTCAAATCTCAATGATAATGTTACCACATAAAGTAGAAGGGAGGAAGCATCAAAGTAGAAGGGTGGAAGTATTTATATTCCATAATGAGAAAGGTTTTGAAAACGTACAATGCATACAGAGAGCCCAAAATGTACAAACCAAAGATAAAGGAAAAGAGATGAATGATTCCATTAAAATAGTTTGTTAAAGATACAAAAGAAGTTTCAAGCAAGTGGAGTAATAATTAATGTTGTCCACACAAACCATGGCTAGCTTTGTTTGTGTCAAATTTAGCTAATAGAAGTAATCAGTCCAACTCTCGATGGTTGAGTCGAGAATAATTCAATAATAGGTCAATTTGAGAACATGCAAATCAACACATAAAAAAGTTCGGATTACTAACATCAACATATAGCTCAAAATATGGATTCTTAAGAAATTTTTTTAGTGCGCTCATTAATTCTCTCTCAGATCTCTTTCTCTACTTAAAACAATAAAAGACACTATGTTTTTTAATCTAATTTAGTAATTAAACAAATTGAAATAAATAAATAAATAAAATTCTAAAAGCTTTCGAGTAGGAGGTGTTAGTTTTCATGACACATGACACAACGTTACAAATCCAAACGAATCCAACACGTCTTGACCTAAATAAAATTTGGACAAATTATATTCCGGCCGGCCATTCATTATCTAGCTTTAAAAAATATCTATTTTCCTTTCGTTGCTTGTTTAGGTATAATTATCCATTTAGGTTTTTTAAAAGACTCCAAAATATAATTGTTAGAAGAATTAATTCATTTTTTCTCAATTTACCCTTCAATAACCGAAATTTCAGTGATATTTATTTCAATATTATAAAAAGGTTTGAAGAATGATAAAGGATACAACAACAACAAACCATGAGATATCCCGTAAAGATAATGAACTAAAATATATCCCCTTCAATCAATAAACTTGACTAAATTTCTTTTTATCTAGACTTAACTTTTATCTCCTAATTCTACCTATTAAATTCTAACATTGCTCTAGACCATACATTAGTCCGTTCAGTCTAATGTGTCCCTTTAATTATTCTGCCCCACTTGCTTGAGTCCCCGTTATCTCTACTTTCGTAAAAGAATTAAATTCACTTTAGGGTTCCATTAAATTTTTTGATGTGATGTTTAATTTCTTGTCCATCCAAGTATAGATAGGAACATCCTCTACTCAATTTTCACCTTAAGCTTTACTATGCACCTCATTACCATACACTTTGCTTCCCAAGGTGCGTCTCCATATTGTCACTCACAGAAGAGACCAATCAATATTCCTTGATGCCGCCTTCCTCATCATACGTCTAATCACATCGTATCTCAACAATATATAAGTTGCCTTTTTTTTCTTTTCTTTTTTTCATTTGTTGTTTTGGAAACAGCGATTATATGGACATCGATATTCCGGTAACATTGACGCAGCAAATTCATCATCAGAGTAAATATAACTCAACAAGCACACAAAGCAAATCTGGCCTCATGCCGTTAAAGATAGTCTGCTTTGCACAATTTCTCGTCAAAAAGTCTCGCATTGTTAAGAATTTGCTACGATCTTATATGTAACTTCATAATCTTTCAGCTACCAATATTAAACTTTAATTTAGTGACAAACCCATATTAAAATGTACCTATTATTGTCTGCTTTTCAGGCTTGGTCGAGATTATTGTCTTACTCCTCGACTCTTCAATTATTACTATGCAACCAGATAATTAGGTACAATTGTTAAATTCTACCCGAAAGTTAATATTTCTTAATCAAACTAATAAAAGAAATTAACTAAATTTATAGACAATACGGAAAACATATATAATAACACAAATCACAGTCGATTTTGAAAATTTACATGCAAAAATAGCAATCAATCATATTATCATGGCCTCTTCCTCCCGCCTCATCCATGAATTGACATGTCGTATTCAACAAAAACGCAGGCGTAACCCTACAAACTTCATTTCGTTGCGAATTTTTCTTATAAAAAAAATATTATTATTTTCTATTTTCGTTAATCAAACACGCATGTCATAGGTCATTTAATCAGCGGTCTAGAAGAATTTTTCCTTACTCGGAAAATGTAGACAATGACGTACATATGAATGTGACACCACGTCAAACGTTTCTACGTCCCTTTATGGTTTGTCACTTTCACTAATTTTCACTTTACAAATTTTAATGTGCATTTCGAGATTTTTGGGAAATATGGATAAGTAGCCACTCTTCAGAAGGCCAAATGATGAGCAGTCATTGTTTGCGAAGTTTTGAAAGATTAGCCGCATTTAGGAAAGTTCACGGCTTCAGTTTTGAAATTTGATGTGAAAAATGCTACTCCCTCTATTCTAGTTTATGTGACAATATTTCTTTATTAATCCTAATATGTTTCTAAAAGAATGTCAAGTTTTTAAATCTGGAAAATTTAATTTTAAAATTCTTACTTTACTATTAATGAAATAAATAATAGCTATACAACTAATAAAATATCTTCATTTATTTCTTAAATTTCGTTACAGTCCAAACTTTGCCACATAATATAAACGGAGAGAGTTATTTTCTATGAAAAGAGACTGAAATTATTGTAAAGGTTTCACCAGTAATCTCTTTTAATGTAAAATACTTTTGAATTTATATTTTTATAATCCACTTTAAAGTCATTTAATTTCTTTAATTTTAACAAAATCAGTATTAATAGAGCAGTCAAAATGGGCTTCGCCTTAGAGGCCAGTCCAACCCAGCCCTTTATTTAAGTACGGTTGGATTAAGATTTCTTCAGCCCATTTAAAAGAGAGGACACTAACCTCAGTCTCACTTGGCCCTTTAGCTTCAAGGGCTTAGCCGAGGCCGGCCTGTGAGGCTTAAAAAGATAAAAATAAAATTATATTAAATATTATAAATAATGATCCATTTTTTTTTAGAATTTGGTATCATTCTTTAGGTGCCGCCTCATTATCAATAAAATATATTAATTTTTAAACTTTATGGTAGTATGATGGAATATAAAGTAAAGTTATTGTCGTGTAGATTACTTACATGGATGAAAAAGTTATTGAATCAACATATCATGACTAAATATGCTACAATTTATTGTCATTTTAAATTCGAGAACTCATTTCTTTTATTTATTATTTTTTTCATTTATTATCAGTGTTTATTGATGGTCCAGCTTAGGACTAGGTTGGGTCAGCATTTTGGAGGCCCTTTGGTAAAAAGGGCCAACCCATCCTAGCCTATTTAATTTTCTCTAACCCGCAAGGGCTGGGTTGGCTAGCCCATTTTGACACCTCTACCATTATATATCAATACATTTTTGTCAAATTAATTTTGGCCAAGCAAACCCGTAAGGCTTATCAGATAATCCGATAAGACCAGATTGATTCAATAAGGAACTAGCTTTATTCAAGATTCGTGTTTGCAAATTAATGTTCAATTATAATTTAGTTTTATGTTCCTAAATAGATTGAGTTTTAACGAGAAGATTAGTTTGAAAGAAATAGTATAAAACCAACCATCTACAGTTGAAATTAAGAAATGCTGATTTATCAGCGACTGTCTATTTCAGTCAGCGGTCACCGACGATCTTCTTATGATTTTTATGATGTCTACCTTTCAGGATTGGAAGAGCGTCGATATTCAGCCAAATCTTCAATTCCTCAGCCTTGGCAAGCTGAGATATTATATAATCATCGGTTCTAAGGTCGATTTTTGGAAGTTGCCCTTTCGAATTCCGCCGGTCATTCGGGAGCCACCGAGTAAATTCTGATCCACTTATTCTTCTTTGCTGATTGTCTTGTATTTCTCTTTTGACTTTTAAGGCTTTCGGTTTAGCCGCTGGATCAACGGTCGCTAAATCTCTTCCGCCTTGTATTTCCTGTGTTCTTAGCTTGAGTCAAAAGTTTCTCTTTTTATCTTTTGTGAGTCTTGTTGGCTTCCTTTGGCTCATCAACTCCCATGATTGCAAATTTTTTAAACAAAGAGAATTTACACGAGATTCACTTAATAATGTTAGCTTAAACACAATAAAATTCTCATAAAATAGTTAAATATAAAGGTAGAATACCAATACATCACAAATACACTAATTGCTTATTAGTATCAATTTTAGCACACATTTATTAAATTCATTTCAACACCAAATAGAATTTGATGCATATCACTCTAATACATTTTTAAAAGGTAGAATAGATTCTGCAGTAAAAAGGGAGGAGACTTATAATCAAGCCTCAAGAGGATGAAGAGAGTATTATAATTGTCTTCGTCCCAATTTAATTATTAATTTTCGCTCATTTTATGTAAATTTAGAAATCATTTAATATAAAATTTAATTTATTTAATTATTTTTATTTAATTCGTGACTATTAATTGTTGGTTATGAAAAATATGCAACCTAATAACAATTGCCTTCTTTATTAAAAGGAGTTAGAACGGAAAAAAATTATTTATCTTGGATTAGTTTTCTAAAGATATATTTATTTTAGAATTATTATTCTTAAGTTAAAAGGGAACTTAAATTGAGATGAAGAGAAGTATGTGTTTTGCCTTTTACGTAAGGAAACACACTTAAATAGAGAAGTACCAAAAATGAAAATGCAAGCTAAGGTCAATCTTTGGATGGCTACAACTATTGAAACTAGCAGCTTATGTTCACCGCATTGTCTATATAATGTTCAATGTAAATTCTAAATACTAGGAGTAACAGCAATAGACATCTCTGAATTTTGCTCTAATAAAAGTTTATATTCCATCCGTCTCATTTTAGTTATACCTTCTATTCTTTCACGCCTATTAAAAAAATTAAATATAGTATATATTTTACTATGTTATCCTTATTTAATGGTTGACTATTAGCTTTTTTTAGAATTTTTTTAATTATTAAGGGTATAGTTGGAAAGAATTGACAAAAAAGTCTTGAAATTATAAAATGTCAAACTAATTTAGAACAAATATTATTGCTAAGATGTCAACTACTCTCTCTGTTTAAGTTTACTTATCCAAATTCAACTTTGCACTACAACCAAGACAAAATACGAAAAATTAAATTTGACAAATCTACTCTTATTTATTATACTTTGTTGTAGTTTCCAATTAATTGGAAAGAAATTTTGAAGAATTTGACCATTTAATGTCAAGGGTAAATTAGGAAGAACATAGCTAATTTATCTTAAATTGCTAAAAGGATAAGTAAATTAAGAATTTGACTTTGCTATATTTGGACAAGTAACTTAAACGGATGGAGTAATTTGGAACGGATGGCGTACATTATAAAGTCGCGGACTCACAAATACCAAGGATTAAGAGGTCTTTAAATTTTTAATCCACATGTAATGAGTTCATTGGGAAAATAAATAATCAGAAGAATTTAAATTAAAAAATTAATGAACAAACCTTGGGAAGGGAAACAGTAGTATTAAGCTAACAGAAAATTAACCAATGAGTAGTTGACACGTTACTGAAACGATAATAATAATGAAGTAAGAAATGTCAGCGAGGGTCTGAGGGAGGAGGGTTATTTCATGTCCAATAGATATTAGGATGTGAAACATTAATTTACCCAAAATACCAAAGCAAACATCGGAAAAGTAATACCGCCATAATCATATGCATACCTCGTATGTATATCAGACAACTCGATGCTCTCTGCCCTTAAAGCACTGTTTGCTACATTGATCAGTAGCATTTGTCAGTAGTAAAACCAAACAGCTGCCATTCATTGCTTCGAATTTTCCTCCACGATTCCATGTTATAAGTAACAACCAACTACTTTCTCGGTTCTAAAATAATTGTCATAGTTCGGATTTCGAGAGTCAAACGAGTTCATATTGACGGTGACTTTTTTATAACGATGTTTATATATTTAGAAACTACATAAAAGTACTATAAGTCAAAATATTTAAAAGACACATGAAAATATTACGGTCAAAATTAAACTCGTTTGACTCTCGAAATCCGAACTATGACAACAATTTTGGAACGAAGAGAGTATTATTTAGCCCATTTTGAACGCTTGCACGAACTTATAACTGGATTAGTGTTTTAAGACATTTCCTTGTACATTAGCTGCTTGGTACTCCCCGTTTCAATTTATTTGTCAGAATTTTCTTATTAATCTATTTCAAAAGAATGTCAGTATTCAAAATTTGATAATATTTAATTTCAAAATTATTGTTTTGTCATTAATGAAATGATCTACAAGCACACAAACATGTATCTCTTATTTTAGACCACAAATTTCATAGTCTTCATTTATTTCTTAAACTCCGTGCGGAGTCAAACTAGCTATGAGACATATAAAGTGGAAAGGAGGGAGTAATAAATACCAAAAATAAAATTAAAAAGAGTTTTGAGTTGAAAAATGGCTCTCATTTGAAAGTAGAAGTTGTGTCTGCCCATAATTTTTATTTGAAAAAAGTTGAAGTATTATAAAGGGAGGAAATTAATTTTTTGAAAAAACATGAAAAAGTAAATCAGAAAAAGGGAAAAATAACCTCTGCTCTCTCCTCTCTAGGACGGCTTCAATGGATATTTGAGGGGGACGACCTCTTCATGATTGTTTCAGCCATAGGCGGACCTAGGTAGCATGAAGGGGTATCAATTGATACCCTTCGTTCGAAAATTACATTGTACAAGTAGGTAAAAAAATTATTTTTATGTAGATATACCATATATTGAGTACCCTTAGTTTTATTTATATGTTCAATTATTTAATTTTGATACCTCTTAGTGAAAATCCTGGTTCCGCCATTGGTTTCAGCCGTGGCTCAACCACAAGATGGGCTTAATTCTTCCCCTTACCATCCTCCTCCTAAATATGCTTGTCTACTACAAACGACACCAAAAATTAATTCTAATGCACTTTTGGAGTTGCTACCAGTAGAAACTATCATAGTGATCCCACACTTAAAATTTTCATTGGATGAGCTCAAAGAATTCAAAAAGGAAGAAGAATTACATCAAACGTTAATCATGAAATTTTTATACGGGCATCTTGAGATTAAAGATTTACGTATTATTTTGCCGAAAACTCTTGACAATATGAGATTTGGGTGGTTAATATTTAATCATGAAACTTTTATATGGTCAATGTTTTAATTGGGTGGCTAGCTAGTTGAAATATGTTGATTAGATTTGATCAATATGAGGACTATGTTGCAGCTAGTTCTAAATCTGGAAGTTATTTACTTTGCAATGGGGGTACAATACGCATATATGATTTTTCCTTTGACGTCATGGTTTAATCCGAAGGAAGCAACATCTATGGCGTTGATATGGATATGTCTGCCTAACTTGTCACCTGATTTGTTTGCGAGGACAGCTCTTTTCTCTATTGCTTCAGCGGTTGGGAAACCTTTTACAATTGATAAAGCCACGCAATAGCATTGTAGACCTAGCGCTGCTAGGGTTAAGGTCGAGCTAATGTGCTGGACAAGCTTTCTAAGTGGATAAGGTTGATTTATATATGTGGATGATAGATCAGGTAAGTCGATGGAATATTTTCAGGAATATCTTCATTTTAAGATTAGACTATGTTGAATTGTGAGAACTCTTTGAGAGAGATTATGGCTAGGCCATTGTTCCTTCCAAACTTTCATAAACTTTCAAGAGGTATTCAATCCTCTTGAGAGTTTGTTTAGACTAGGTGCCTCTTTACTTGGAATCTAAGGAGAGATGTTGGTTTGAGTCCAACATTGCTTTCAATTTCTTAAATTTTGTGTGTATCTTCTATCCTTTTAAATTTCTTTTTTGTTCTGTCCATTCTTAGATTTTAGAATTGTATCACAAGTAGTGCGAAAATCAGGTTGATGTGATTAAGTCTGCAACAGCTCATATATCTCCTTTGTTGCAGTGAAGTAAATCTGCACAACAAAAAAGATTTGGGCAGATAGTGTTTGCGTCTAAGCAGGCTCATGAAATTAATAAAAAAAACAAGGACCGAGATTCTTGGACTGTTGCAAAGCAGGTTGTACCTTGCAAATCTCTTGGTATAGGGAAACTGAAAGAAAACGATGAGGGATGTGGTTTTGATAATGCTACTGGTGTTGCAGAAAAATAATCTAGTTGGAGAAACAGGTCTTGGGATGATGCAGTTTGATGTGGAGTCGAGTAAAGCTGCTACTAACCGTCTTGCAGCTGAACATGCGAAGGAGAAGGAGATTCTTGTTGTGGGTGATAAGTCCCCAACCAATTGATGCACTCAAAATAGGTCCTTTAAATCCATTCCTTAAAATGGTGGAATTACTTCAATACAAACTTCAGAGCTCGAGCTTATGTGCGAGAGTTATAAAGTACTTCGGGGTAAGATGTGCAATGACAAAGCTGTAGAGTTTTTCATGGTGTTTTTTGGTGATTAGGCTGAGCAAGATGGGAGAGGTAGTATTTGTGTTAACCATAACACTTTAATAATATTGAAGTAGATCCTGCTGACAAGGTGCAAGATGGTGGTACAAATAATTTGTCCATTAATAATCTGTCAAACGGTGGCGATGATGAGGATGAGGTATAATTTAGTAAGATTACCAACGAGGAGTACATTGTTAACCCCTCAATTAGAAAGTTATTGAAAAATGCACAGGGGGCTAGGATGGTTGAACCTGTTACATGAATTACATATGATGCTTTGGGGTCCTGTGGGGAACGTGAACATGAAAATGGACAGCAACCTCATCTTAATAGGGAATACCCCTTTGGCTCTAAAAGGTAATATTTCTATTTCACTACCTATCGCTACTAATGAGGTTAACTTTGTGAAGGAGCGGAAAGGTGCAACAAGTGTTAGAAAATTGGCAGATATGGCGGAGGAGGATGAACAGATAGCACAAAAGACACCAGATAGTACTTTGATGGCTACAACACCAGAATTTATTCCTTCTCAATTGGCTAGTGTTAGCCCTAGTGAAAACAAGCCAAAAGAACTCAGGGGATTATGGTTGGTCCAATGGTTGCCAATTTGAACCAAATTCTTTGATACCACACTATTTGAATAACGAAGAAAGCAAGGAGTATGACATTGGGGAGGACTTTGAGGAAGATGAGCAATCACTGATGGATGATGCTAGAGATAGGGCAACCATGGAAGCAAATATTTCACCAAGAAAGCCCAGTAAGAAAGCGCACAGAAGCACTACTAGTGATGATACCATTGCTACAGGTAGAACAAACACCCTCCAAGGGTTGCAAAAATGTTATTACATCATATAAAGATTGGATAAGTGAGAGATGAAGTTGATTTGTCAAGAAGATCATAATGATTTTCAAAATTTAGGCGGGCTACAATCATTACTTCAACTCACTTGCATGAAGAATGAGGCATTTAGTTGCACTTTCTCTCTTATTTATTATTTTCTTTATTTTATTAGCATTCTCATTTGTAATATCATTATAGAGATTATTATATACTCTATAATGATAATCATGTATTTAGTCTTTCGAGTTCTTTTTTCTTACATAGTTGTTGGCTAGTTGAGGTTGTGTCTTATTAGGAATAATAGGTAAGACTTAGCACCTCTTATTTGTATTGTTCTGATTGAGGTGGTATTATTATTAATAAAAATTAGTCACTAAGCACACTGCTTAGTGGCATTTGCTTAAAAAAAAGATTTCTGAAACACATAGTTTTTTTATTATTATTATTATTATTATTATTATTATTATTATTTTTACAAAAAAACGGACAGTTTTCATGGCAAACATAATTTTCAATAACTTTTTGAAAAAAGTGAGATTTGTTCTTTCTCCTCTTTTTCAGTTTAATAAATTATTATTTATTAATCAGTTTAAAGGCGAAAAACATAGTTTTACATAATATTAAATTTTTAGTTTTTTTACCATATTTTATTGTTATTGAGATGTTTTAAGGCGTATAAATGTTAGTGTAAGTCTTACATTTCCTTAATAATTTTTGTGTTAGATTCAAACTAAGGTCTAAGGTTGCACATACGTAGTTTTATTTTATGAGAGAAACTTTTGGAGCAACATCCTTAACAGTAATGGCTACTCTGACATACATTACTCGAGGAGATAGTAGTGCTAATATAACTGATCACAATACAATATGGACTTATTAGGACATGGTAGCATTGCTTTCCTGAGGAATTTTTCGTTCTTTAACCAAATTTGGCAAGACGAATATTTGTGGTCTCGCCTAATTAATTCTTTTGATCAGCCATTTGCTACATAACACACCTTTTTTCTGTTATCAATCTAATCTGAAATCTCTCATTGATGTTTGGACTTCTAATGTCTTCTAAACTACTACTAGTAATATTCAACATCGAATTATTATGTAAAATATATATAGAACCACTAATTAATATGTTTTCCGTAAGAGTACTACAGCTTAAATATATATTTCTTCGAGATTTTTCTTTTTTTTTTCTTCCTGTTTTAGCCTTGTCCAATAAAACTCAGAAAAATCAAGTTTAAGGTGATTCCACTTCATCAACATATTGTTGGGTGATGTAATGGCAATAATCATCACCAAAAATAATGTCCTTAACTAATCTAGATTGAATTCTTCTCCTAACTATCTATACTACTACTACTACCTCTTAAACACGTTGGATGTTTCATCATGCTCATTGAATATAGCCTTAACCTTAACCAAGTAAGCTAATGGATTCTTATGATTGAATCCTCATAAGAATTCTGATTGAATTTGAGGGTACCAAGTTGACTAACTACGGTGCGATACGAAGGGAGACGACACTAAAGGGAGTATCTCTACTATATGTGGTGCATATAACTATAGTGGATGGAGATTTTTTTTGTTTCCCACCCGGTGTCCGGTATTCTCGTTGGAGTCCGACTAATCCGGATTCGTGCCGCATAGAACTCTATTCGGGGGGAAAGGGCTCCCTACCACTATTTTTTCCGGACTCGAACTCGACATCTGTAGTTAGGGGAGGAGTAACCCCATCCGCTACACCACATCAGTTGGTGGTATAGTGGATGGAGAATTGGAGATACAGAGTCTAGCTCTTTTAGAAATATATATGAGCTACTACGAGAATCTTCTAATAGCTTCTACATCATATAGTGGAATAAAAAGTACTTCCTAGTAATTAATAATTGGTACAACCCCCGGCAAATTCATAAAAAAGTAGTACTGACCTATTAATTTTGATGTCACCGTAGCCTCAATACTTCCAAATACCATTTAACTTCAACATTACATACTTTTTTTTTCTCGTCCAGATATTGTTCAAACACCTACAACATATTGGTATAGGACAGTCTTATGGTAAAATTTAACACCAAATTATGTATTTGTTCCTAAGTTGTTTCAGAAACATTGGTGAAAATACGCAAAAACAAATAGTCAGATCTTTCATACGGATTAATTATATAACCAATTTTGGTACTTCGATTTTTCTCGACCAGGAGATTGCTGTCGAGGCCAAAGATAAGGCTAATAACTTTAGAAAATTAGACCACTAAAATGTGGTAGAATTAATAGACTCGTTCCACCCTTAACCAAAAGTCTCGAAATCGAGCCCTAAGTCTTTATGCAGAAAGTTTACCCAATTTATAGGGCCTATGCGACGCAAATATTAAAATGGAGTGCAATGTTAGGTTCGAGAAAATTAATCTTGGCAACAAAAAAAAAAAATCATTATTAAGTTATACAATTTTTGCTTGCTCTTTTGTTGTTATAAATAACACTTGCAAAATTTATACGATTATATACGCATTATTTTATGCAGAATATAATGTGAAATCGTGGTCATTATAGCACTATGTGTATTATAACTATAAAATGATAAAACTAACTCCTATAATGGAACAAATATTTCTTTTGGTTTGTTTAAAGATTAATTAAATAAATAGTCTAAACTATACATTTTAATACACAAATATGTGATATATTATCGATTCAACAAAAAATAATCTTTACATCACATTTCTTGCATTGTTAATATGATAATTCCCACATCATATATAACTCTGCATTACTAATAATCCCTGTATAAGCGAAGTTATATTCACCCCTGATTTAATATTTCAGCCACAACTTTTTTTCCCATAGCGAGCATAGGTAGAAGGAAAAAAAATCTTAAGTTTCTTTGTAAAAAGATTTGGCATCGTGTGGTAAATGGAACGAAAAATCAAAAAAAGGTGTAAAAAGGACGTGGGGAAAGGGGAAATACTCAAGATAGTAGAAATGAGTCCAATGAAACGTCGACACGTACCAGAAAGTAAAAGATGAGGATTCAGGAATGTCACTTTTAAGGTTGTTGTTCATGTCCAATAGGTATTACGATGTGAAACATTAATTTACCCAAAACCACAAAAAGCAAAATATCAGGAAGTAATATACAGACTACCCCTCAGGTATAACTAACTGTAACTGAGTAGGGTAACTTCAGGTGCCCTCGTCCGCCCTCAAATGGCAATACTTGTATTTATGTCACTCATATAAAAAGAACATTTAGTTATAGATTTTGTTATACATACAATGTACTTTTCTTTTTTGTTGTCAGTTATTTAACTAGAAGGTTATCACTTTAATTTCGGATAAATTTCAGATACACTTAACCTTTGCGAGTGTCCTGTTTCTTGCTCAATAAAAATCTTGTTGCGGCAATTTAAAGGTGTATTTATTCCACTTCAAAAAAATCGAAGGGGTTTATAGAAACCCCGCAAAAGGCCAAATGTATAATTGAAAATCTGACTTTAAGGGTGTAATATGTATGCCTTTTCCCAACTCGACATGGAGATCATGTTGTTTGTTATAAGTCAACTTAATATATACAATCTATAGAATATAAACTCAAATAAAAAACATATTTCGTGTAGACCTACAAATATAGAGTGATCAAGCTAGATACAGTGCTTTATATAGTATATGAAGGAGGACCACTTGGCTCTATGGGGTAAAATATTAATGTACATTTCTCAGGTGAGATCCATAGGATGCTGATCACTTGGTTGGTTTGAGAATCATTAGTCTGATTTTGTTTTATTTTTGTTTCTAGTGCTTTTCTTGAGAAGGGTATTGAATAGGGGGATGCTGGGGGTGAGGGTTGGGGGGTGGGGTGGGCATGGGGAACAAGAAATACCATCAGCTGGTTATAGGAAAGGGACCAAAGATATAGAAAGCCCAGGGTTTCCATTTTTTCATCTCTCTCTTTCTATCTCTTCTCTCTTTCATTTCACTCAGCTCATTTCATTTAATTTGGTACCCCTTTATAATCCTTGCACTACCAAAAGTAGTCTCAACTGGTAACCAAGAATGGAATAATCCTTTTTTATCTCTGAGAGAAAAAGAAAGAAAGTACTGAGTGGGTTCTATCATCTGGCAAAAACAAAGCAAGAATTAGAAAGAGAATAATAATGGGAAGGGGAAGAGTTGAGCTGAAGAGAATAGAAAACAAAATAAACAGGCAAGTTACTTTTGCTAAGAGAAGAAATGGACTTCTCAAGAAAGCCTATGAACTTTCTGTTCTCTGTGATGCTGAAGTTGCACTTATTATCTTCTCTAATCGGGGTAAACTCTATGAGTTCTGCAGCACTTCAAGGTAACCATATAAAGAAAAAATAAAAATAATCCTCTACTTTTCTTGTTTGCTTCTAATTATTCTCTATGTATATTAAATATTAACAAGATGTGTCTAGTGGTGTTTATTACTATGCTTTAGTTCTCTATGTTATCTCAGTCTGCTTTTATCGAAACCCTTATCTCTGAAAGTTTTACAAAAGTGTTGCAAATTTCTGGTCATCAATGACTTCATTTATTCTTATAAATACATTTAATTCGGTTATAAAAGTTCTACTCTCTCTCTCACTTCGATTTTTATGCAAGATCTAAGTTGTCTTTATTTTAAACTTGTACTGTACTTTCTATATACGGATTTTCTATAATCAAAATTAGATAATTTGACACTATTACTCCTTCATTCATGGGAAGATCTACTTGTTTTTGTTTATTATCTAGAGCGTGTTTGTTTTTCGAACTTTTTAGCATACGAAAAAATTGATGTTTCAATTTTCTTTTGATGTGTCTTTCTAAGTTTTGTAACTCATTGTTCTTGAATTTTTTATTTCTTTTTCCCCATAGAGTCATGAGTTCGATTATAATTTCGTTAATCTTTTGTACGAAGCTATTGAGCACTTAAGTCCTTGGGAAGGAACTGCCGAAAAAAACCTAATTAGCAATTTTCAACGTTGTAATATTGTCACTGTTAAGATTTGATTTGCAGAGGTGTCATGTTTGACAGTAGTCCAAAACTGCAGTATTTTTGTTCTTTAATTCCCAAGGCGGAGCAAAGGCTGCCTATTCTGGTTTCGAAGCTGTAAAAGGCTTAAAATCCTTCAAGATAATAACAATTACAATCAAAATATATTAATTTAAATTCAGAGGAGACGTTCCACCTGATGGTCAATATATGTCACCTGTCGTACGTTGCACATATGTATAGAGGTAATTTTAGTGCTTTTAACCATGTTGTGCAATTAGTATTTTGTTTATTGCAACATAAGTAAGTCAATAAATCTTATTAATAAGACGAGTTAACCCAGTCCATTTACACATTTGAACCTATGCCCCTTAATTTGTTTAAGCTCGTTTAATTTTAACCTAGAAGTTCTCAAACACAATCTTTGTTTGACCAAATATCCTTATTTTAACTTACGTATTTTTGAATGAGCCAATATACTTATTTTATAAACAAGGTAACAACTTTGTGAGTCATTTCTTTTGTTTCAATAATTGAAGAGATAATTTTTTTAGCAATGACTTTCTTTGTTAGCTGATAGATAAAGAACCTCTATTTGCAACGACTTTCTGGAATACTAGAATATATCAGACGACCATGAAACTTTTCTTCATGATCAAGTGGTACTTAATCCTAGAGTCATAATGACAATTCCCTTTTAGTCTAGCAGCCTTGCACTGCAAAATGTCACTTACAACACTTCAAATTTATAGCAAGAGAGTTACTGAAATTATAAACTCTTACTAAATGGTCCCTTTTTCTTCTGATTCTTGAAGCATGACGAAAACAATTGAAAAATATCAACGTTGCAGCTATGCGACTTTGGAAGCCAACCAATCAGCTACTGATAATCAGGTAATTTCTCATGCAAGCGTTTCTTTGTCTATAAGCTGTGATAATCTTTAATCTTTTTAAATAAAAAAGTTATTTGATAAATTATTCTATAACTGTAAAATAGCTTGTTGTTGTTTATGGTGTCTGTAATGGGCTGTACCATGTTCATCCGAACAGTTTCTGAGTCAAAGAGGGTTCACCTCCCTCTAGACAACAGGAACGCATTGCCATCTTCTTAACTTGGTTATAACTTGTATATCTTGTCTTTGCAACAACAATTTTGTATATCTTAACTTGGTTATACCTTGCTATAATGGAATACTTCAACTTCAATGGGGCTTTCACATGCATATATATATACACCCTAATGCTGAAAATTAAGTGGGAATATGATCACTAATTTCCCATGTTTTATTTATGATTGATATGATGATCAGGGATTCCATCTATTATCTCAACTCCAATTAGCTCTTGATGTTTTAGATTCATACTTCCTTATGCATACTACACGAGAAAAAAGTATTTGCAAGTTGGATTAGCTTCCTTTTTCATTCTATTTTTCCAAGCAGTGTTGTAAATATACTAAAAGTTGCAATGGCACTATTTTTTGGCAGAACAACTACCACGAGTATCTGAGGCTAAAAGCTAGAGTTGAGCTCCTTCAACGATCTCAGAGGTAAGTTCTTCAGTTATCTGATAGCCCATTTGATTTATGAAAGATCAGTTAACCTACTCATTTAAAATTGGATCAAGTTTTTTTAGCCCTACTCAGTTACTTATCTGATAGCCCTTTTGATTTTCTGACAGAACCTTTGAGTTTTAATACCTAATTGATTACGCATTAATGATTTGGTATCTGAATGTGGAATTTATCTAGAAACCTTCTTGGGGAAGATTTGGGGACACTAAGCACGAAGGACCTTGAGCAGCTTGAGAATCAATTAGAGAGTTCCTTAAAGCAAATCAGGTCAAGGAAGGTACAAGCATTGTTTAATTTAACCCCTTGTGATTATTGATTCTATTAATTGCAAGTGTATATGAATGATTGTGATACTTCCTTATGCATTCTACGAAATACTTTGGTTGCTGCTTCATTTTCATCTAAAATTTTGGGTTAGTTAAACTAATCTCTCGTCTAAATTATTTGAATATAAGTAATTTCTTATTGGTTTAATATATATGTATGTATAATTGACGTTTTCCCTTTATGCATGGAAACCTCTTCTGATGTTAAACAAGAGTATTGAAGATAGTTGAAATAACTTTTCATGTACCTCTTTCTCTCTGACTAGATCTTAAAAACTAGTATATATATTCTATACTTAATAAAGTATTTTAATTAATTTACCACGAGTTTTATGAGTTGATGAAAAATTAAATGATTTCTTGCTCGTGGTAATTGGACATCAAAATCATCTTCTTTAGTAGTAGTTGATTTGCAAAATGCTTTAGAAAGATGACTTTGATGGCTAATTACCACAAATTTAGTGACAATTACCATGCCCAAATATAAGTTCAACTAATCCTGTATCTATAAGGGTTTGGGCTTATATTTGTTAATTGTCTTTATTTTCAGCAAGATGTCTCACGTAATACTAAACAATCCTGCGTAAAAATAAACATATATATTAATAGAGGTTTTTTTTTTCTTTCCAATAACATCCTTTGTTTTGCTCTATTTGCAGACACAATTCATGTTGGATCAGCTTGCTGACCTACAACAAAGGGTATACTCATTTTGGTTATGCTATTCTACTTCTTTCCAATAAATGGAATCGAGAGATATTAACCTACTTCTGATTTTCTACAATGTGGATTTTGCAGGAGCAAATGCTGGCAGAATCAAATAAACAACTCCGTCAAAAGGTAAAAAATATGATCAATTATCAGCCCACTAGTGATATTGTCTGCTTTTGGTTTAGCCCTACACTTACTCTCATCATGTTTTCATGTGATATATCAGCTGGAAGAAAGTGTAGCAGGAATTCCACATCGATTGTGTTGGGAAGATGGATTACAAGCCATGCAACATAATAGCCGTCTCCCTCAAACAGAGGGTTTCTTTCAGCCTCTAGGATTGAATTCTTCTAATTCTCCACAATTTGGGTATTTATTACTTAATTTATAATTTTGACTTTTTGCTTCAATTAATAGATCAATATCTTAAAATTCACTAGCACGATACATCTAGAATTCATTTATTTATTACAATAACAAATACAATAATTTTTTCCAGATACAATCCTGCGGGTACGGATGTGGAGAATGCAGCAGCAACCACCCACAATATGAATGGATTTATTCATGGGTGGATGCTCTAATCTGTGATAAATAAAAGCAGATGGTCCATCTTTGCTTTTACCCAATTAAATACTACAATAATTATAATAATGTATTGTATTGTCCTTTTTGTAGTTGCAAACTGTATTTAGCTTCATGGCTAGGACAATAATGAGTGTATAAGTTATTATAGTACTACTAGAACGACACTTGAACAGTCCTGCCTGAATTTGTATTTCATGTAATTAAATGGAATTGCAACATTATCGTATCTTTTATTCATGTACCAAATTATTCTCTTGTGTGTATTTCGTACTCCATCAATATCAATATATGCTTTTCTATATTGCTGGATTTAAATGAATGATGTTCATTGTCTGATGCAGACTAGACTGCTGTCTGCAACCACGTTATGATGATGAATCTAATGACTTGTTCTTAATTGGGGCTTTTGTTTATTTAAGGACGATTTCGGACTTGATGTTTACTTGCTTGCCATGGTATATTTAGGGATGAATTTAAGTTTTATACACTGCTGAATTAATTTTTTTTATAATACTAGTGCGGTATAACGGGAAATTTTGATCACTAGCCATTTTTGGACGCGCTCAATGGGAATTATCCACCGTTTCAAAATTCATTGAAGAATAGCCAAAAATTCGTCCGCACACTTAAGCTCCATTAGCGTTGGAAAAACACCCCAGACTAGCCCCATAACAAAAAACTGGGGCTTTGAAGTATTTTGTTATGGGACTTTATATATAAAGCTGAGTCCCATAACAAAATAATGGGGCTTTGAACAAGTTTTGTTCAAGGCCCCAGCATTTTGTTATGGGTTATGAGACTTTATATATAAATCTTCAGTCCCATAATAATGCTGGGGCTTTGAACAAGTTTTGTTCACAGCCCCAGCATTTTGTTATGGGACTGAAGCTTTATACATAGTCCCATAACAAAATGCTGGGGCCTTGAACAAAACTTGTTCAAAGCCCCAGCATTTATACTGGGGTTAGTTTACTGAAGCTTCCCCAGTACAAATAATGGGGCCTTGAACAAGTTTTGTTCAAAGTCCAAGTATTTATACTGGATTTGTCCGGAGGTGGCTATTTCTCAGCGAATTTGTTTCTGACGGCTGCAAATCAATTAACGCGCGCCAAACAGGCCCCTACACTAAATTTTTACGAAACTGATTATGACAACTTAACACTTTATTTTTGAGTTTATCGTATTATAGCCTGTTTGACATTTCTTCTCCAAAGATAAAAGTGCTTTTTTTCAATAAAAGTATTTTTTTTTTTTTTAGAATTTTGAGGTGTTTGGCAACTAAAAAAAAAAAGTACTTTTAGGTAAAAGTAGAAACAGTTTTTCTGCTGTTGGGAAAAAGTCACAAATATTTGCCTCTTTCAAGAAGCAGAAGCAGTTTATAATTTTTTCAAGACAGAAACTTCCTTACCAAGAATTTACCATATTATTCGTTATAAATTAACCATATCTCTCTCAAAATATAATTATATTTTTTTTTTCTATTTTTTTCTACTACGTACTTTTACAAATCTTCTTCCTCTAGGACTAGTTTTTATTTCTAGGTATTACTATCAACTGTAAATAGGATGTCCTACTCTTTAAATCATCTTTTAAAAGTAGTGGCTACTAGAGATTCCTAACTCTGTTATCATTTTGATTTAACTATATTTTAAGTTGTTCAATAGCTTAAATTTAGATCTTTTACGTTATGTTTACATTTAATTAAATAAAATTTTTAATTAAAGTCTTTTATGATAAATATTCGAAATTATTTTTTTGTAATCCAAATGTAAAATTATCTTGGATGTCCTTTTCGTAATTTGACACTAAAAAGTACTCTTCGTAACGATTAACCAAACACAAATTATTTATCAAAAATACTTCTTCAATGAGTTGTCCACACACAAACTGCTTATTATTCAAAAGTTATTATTTAAAAAGTACTTATATCAAAAGTACTTGTCAAAATAAGCAGTTTTTGACAGTTATTCCCAACAGAGACTTGATACTAACAGGTATCTATCATATTGTTGTAGGTAATTTTATCTGACCATACAAAAAAATATAATGCAGTAACAGCGCACAAGATTACTCAAATTCTGTGGGGACTATAAACTTTTATTGGTTTCTTAGGCTTCAATTGAGATTGGACTGGTCACACTTCGAACAGGTTGGTTGTTTCACACTTTATGACGAATTCTCTTCATCTTTTTTGGCACATCTAACTAGTGAAAAAAAGACGAGCAGAACATCAACCTAGAATAATAACTACTTTCTATACCATTTCATGTTGAACATGTTCTCTTATTAAATTGATTAGAAAAGGATTATATGTTTCTTGAAAAAAATTAAACTGATTTAGACTTTTTTTCTTTTATGATATATTCTTAGAAACATAAAGATGTCACGATATATTTAACACCATAAATTAAAAATATGATTCTTTTAAATTCCATTTTTTTGTTGAATTATGTGACATAAATTAAAAGAAGACCACTGTGTTAACTCTAGTACTTTATAAAAGGTTCTATCGAGGTTCTGTTGGAATCTAATCGAATGCTATATTCTTGAAGGTATCCATTTATCCCATCAAATTTACTTATAATAGACGCAACTGAAAGTTGTGGCTTTTTTTGTTAAGACTTAAAATTTGTAAAGATAAATCCTAAAAACAAGTTAATGCAAATTATCCAACAGTTTTATGGGGAATATTTGGTTGATTAACTTGTCTGCAACAACAAACTAAACCCAACCAACTCAGAATTCTTATCAACGCCCCTAACAAAAATGTAAAATAAAAACATAAGGAACTATTTCCTTGTTTGGGCTTTGCAAGGGTAAGACCCCTACTGTCTATCTCCCTTTTTTCCAACATCTTTTACACAGGAGATACGATTTTGATCTTCAAATCTGAATACAATCAAACATATTTATTCTGTCCTTTTCATAACCACATTTCAATACAACAAACAAGTTTTCTTTGTTTCCATTTTTCATGTTATGTTAAGTTATATATTTTCTGTAACAATATATCGCTATAGCAGCTAAACTAATATCGGAAACAGCCTCTTCACCTTGGTGGGGTAAGTTTGCGTACATCTCACCTCTCCAGACCACACTTATGGAATACACTGGGTATGTTGTATTGTTGTTGTTAGCAGCTAAACTAATACTTATTTGACAAATGACCTTACAGAGAAGTTTGACTATATATTCAAATCTTCAAGTATTATATTAACTACAAAGACTATTATTGCAATTTTTTCTTTTATTTTTCGGAAATTCATTCAAGCAATTATGGAGAATTCACCTCAATAAGTGGATACTGAATAAAGAAGATGAAGAAAAAAGCAAAGCATGGCAGTTGGATGATGAAAAGGGAACATTATAGCTACCAAGTATAGACAACCTTTAATATGTCTCATTCTTACTCGATTCGGCCAAACAAAGGAATTAGTCAAAGTTTAAATAGCCCTAAAGAGACAGGACCTACTAGTGCAACTTGCATATATAGCTAAATTTATGGACCCCAGCCCATGTGAAAGCCCAATCAGTATTTTACTGCTTCACTGCACAGCTACCACTTTATTGCGCACTAGATATGCCATTAAAATATTACTGTGATAAATCATTCTCTTCCTATCTGCACTTTCTCCTTTTAGGTTTTTTACTACGTAGCGTAGTAATTTCTTCCATTTGAAAGGAGACAATATTACTGAAATTCCAATATTACTGATATTCTTTCTATTTTCTACTCCCCCTTATGTCTCTTTTTTTGCTTTAGTTATGAGACATCATTACTTATCTATATATCATAACATAAAGACATCAAACGGTCCATCTGCACGTGTGTGAAGTTAACCCAACAATGGTTAATAAGTATAGTATATTAAATAGGAGCAGTATTTGCATGTGTTAGTAAATCATTTTGGAGAACATTTTGGACATGAGCATCTTTATGGCCAATTGGTTAAAATTTAGTACGTATTAGCTAAAGGAATCGAGTTAGCACTTAGCGCAATGGCAATTTTTCATTTTTCCTATACATGATATAAATATTTATAAGAGTCATAAACATAAAATAAACACATTCTTTTTTTATTATAATTTTTAGACATTTGACCATAGGTATTCAATATTAATAGCCATTACACACCTATGAAACGTTTAGCATAATATATGCCTATTTTATGAGAGTTGATGGGTCATCACACTATTTTTAAAGGAATATCTCGATATCATTCTTCATTAATTAGTGATATCTACTAAATATTTTTTCTCAATTTTTTAATTACTTAATTATCTCTTATATTTTTGCACAAACTCATATTAACACACAGTAAAACTTTAAGAAAATAATAAACAAATAAAATACGGTAATGGTAGACGTATCCATATTTTCAAAGTTTTAGACGCATAACACGTACATACTTATTGAATACAAATTTTATGCATAATGAACAATATATGCATACAAGGTACATACTTGTTGAATATTATCATAGTGAATAATATAAGCATATCAAGTACCTACTTATTGAATACATATCATATACATAGTGAATAATGTATGCATATTAGATGCATACTTATTGAATATTATTTGATAATTATATTATAATTTTATAGAGTGCAAAAAATAGAGGCAAGTGCCAAATGAAGACACGTTCACGTGTGATTAGCATAATGCCTATGACTTTTATGAATTTAGTGGAATTGCCATCATAACCATCATTTTGTTAGGAAGAGGGATGGTAAATAGAGACGTCAAAAGGCTACTTCCCCTTATTCTTATGGACTTGCATGCACTTCTGGAAGCATCTTTTTTTTATTGTGGCATTTCTCTTTGCATATTCCACTGTTGATTGTGAATATATAATAGGACACTTAATTTTTGCCTAATTATTAGGGTAAAGTGGATATATGATAGGAAAATAAGGATTTCTATTACGATTAGGATTTTCAAATATATGCTAATTCTTTTAATTGTTTAGCATTAAAGAACAAAATTTGTGTAAACATATTTATAAAGTAAATATCGGCTAGCCTTTGTGCAACAATCCTGATGTCTATTTGAAAGTAAGGTCAGACTTTCTTTTAGCTACATATGTAAAAGACCCTTTATTTTTTGAGATAGGATATGTCGATTTCGTTTCAATTTTTGAGATAAATGTGATAAACATATGATATCATCATTTTAACATGATAAATTTCTATATCGACACAATCATTGAACATACTAATGTATACGTACAAATTAGCAAGGAAGATGATGTACATGTTTGAGTCATGTCTCAATAATACATATATCACACACTAACACTTTTTAAATTAAGTGGTCATTTTGTTTCGTGGAATAAGGATTATTAATCTCGGGATAAAATCGAATTAAGTTATCCCACATTTGGTAGGATTATTGAATCGTATTTGAAGTTAATAATATAATAATCTCGTAGTAATTAATTTTGGAATAATCCTTTTAACGTACCAACGACCGTAACTATATACTATAAATTAAGAATACGAGGGGATATTCGTATAACTGGTAGAATGAAGGATCTCGCTGCAAATAAAAGAAGTTAACGAGTCATCTGACTACTGACTTTATTAGATTATCATATATTAGTCGACTTACTAGACTCATCAAATACATAGCATGCACGCTCAAGTGGTCAAACCAATATATCTCGCAATTACATTGACACCCTCATTTATAAAGTATTATTATCAAACTCTGAGCCATTGAAACATAAACAAAATATTTTGGACAAGGTAACCCCACTTTTTTCTAAATACATACGCCACCAAAATTATTAACTAATAAAACCATTTGATTATAACATTTTCTAACACGTGAAGAATTAGAGAAAATACCGTTAAATATAAACGCTCGTATTTGTTGAAGGTTAAAAAGGACATTTCTTAAGACAATATTAGTTATAGTATTACAAAATATTAAATAAGTACATGATATGGAATGAAGTTGGTTACACTTGCTTACATGAAATTCCATTTTAATTTTCTCAATGTGTTATCCTTTATTATATTCCGCTTGGGAATTTGGTCGTGGGACTATTTAAATTCCTAGAAAAGGAAAAAGATGTTGGTGTTTAATATTGACTACGTTAAGGTTTGTTTCGACTTTATTTTGGTGAAATAACAGACGTGAATTATTGCGATATAAGCCTATTTTGCTTCGTGAGGAGATTCTTTATGAGCAAAAAGACAATTGATGTCTCGTCACTTGTGGCCTTTTGGACGACTAAGACACTAACCAATATAATCCCGTTTCAACTAAATTCACGTGATGTCAAACAATTCTATTTCATTCTTTTTATTATTTGTATAATAAACATGAGTAAGTTAAAAGTTTTGAAGTAATCAACTAATTATAGACTACTAGTAGTACTAGAATAGAAATACTCGTAAGATCTTTCTGTTGACCCTTGCGTGAACCAGGGGAGGATTTTTCACAATTACTATATTTTATTAGTTTCAGGTAGTAAAAGCAATATCAAGGCAGTGCCTTTGTTTGATTTTTTTTTTTTTTCAAAAAAAGACACAGCCTTGCTTTATCTCGGACTATGCTGTTGCACTATATGCTGCCGGTTGAATGGGATCCAATATTTTAGATATAAAGTTTCAGTGTATATATATACATAAAAATTAATTTTATTTACACAAATATTAAATTTGATGAATTGATTATTTTGAAAGTTCGATAGGTGCATCAACACTAAATATTTTAAGGTCAAACCTATTAAGTCGAAATCTCAGATCCACACCTTTGTGTTGTCCCAAAGCTACTATATATGCTGTCGGTTGAATGGGATCCAATATTTTAGATATAAACTTTCAGTATATATATACATGAAAAATTTATTTACACAAATATTAAATTTGATGAATTGATTATTTTAAAAGTTCGATAGTTGGATCAACGCTAAATATTTTTAAGGTTAAACCTATTAAGTCGAAATCTCAGATCCACACCTTTAATTTGTGTTGTCCCAAAGCTACTATGCTGCCGGTTGAATCAGATCCAATATTTTAGATATAAACTTTCGGTATATATATACATGCAAAATAACTTTATTTCAATAAATATTAAATTTGATGAATTGATTATTTTGAAAGTTCGACAGTTGGACCAACGCTAAATATTTTTAAGGTTAAACCTATTAAGTCGAAATCTTACATCCACACCTTTGTGCTGTCCCAAAGCTAAAATGGAAAAGAGACGCGTACAATCAGTTACAAATTCTTTTTTCATAATATATACTCCCTTGCTTAAGCGGATATGATGTTTGAAAAAGAAATAGAATTATGAAACTTTTTTAAAAAAAAATATCATAAAAATTATGTAATTATAAATTATCCCATCAAAAGTAAAAATTAAAAGCTAAGACCTAAATCAGGTGTCTCTTTTTGGCAAATGAAAAGAAAATAAGTGTCATATTCCTATAAATCTAGTGTTATACCGAACCATGCATGTTCGACCGATAAAGGAATAAACCTTGCATTATCACTTAGCTGGACAAAAGACGAATGACGTAAATTATGTAACGGGTGATTTGACACCAATAACGTATGTAAATCTTAGACAAACAATTAGGTTAGAGATTTGGAGGTGATCATAATAGCGACGTATGGAGCTGTTTTTTGTGATTCCATGAATCAACATACAATTTGAGGGGACAACCAAAATTGATAAGATGCGTATGTTTGTAGTATGTTTTTGGATCGTGTGATGATAAATGTAAGTGAAAGATACTAGGTAAAATCAATAAAGATTAAGTTTCTTAATTTTTTTATATTACCCGGTCACATTTGTCATTTCTTTTGTATTTCATGATTTTAAATTCCAATTTTGTAAGGAGTTTACGTATAAAAATCACTCGGGTAACTAATTCTCTAAATTAAAATAATCCTTATATTGACTGTGTATAAAAATTAAACTCTAATACCGTGCGACATGCACATACATATCATGATTAAGAAGTAATTCATATCACTTAACCATGATTAAGCAATAGAGGGATGTTTGTAATACACGTAGCTTGTCTTTATTGGCTTGGTGTAAACACTGGGTGCGGGTAAATTTTTACCTAGTACTACTCTAGCTACTACTACTAAGATTTAATTAAGGCTTTAAACATTTACTAATGGGAATTGGCGGCGTCACCATCCTTGGAATATAAAGGAACAGAAAAGTGGAAATTAAGATCCTTTTATTAGGTCCGTACTTTCCCATATTAACCCCACACGCATGCCTTTTTGTCTACTCTTCTTATAACTTGTGGTCTATACTCAGACACTAACTACTCTACAGTTGTTTCATCCAATCAAATATCGACAACTTATTTGACGAAACCACTCTGGTTTTATTCAATACCTCTCCTCCAATCTGGGATCCTTCCATTTCCCAATAACGATACAATTTTTCTTTACTTCTGCACAACCATTTCATTTCCAAACAGAGAAATATTTAGATTAAACCCTTCATTCTTCTTTGCCTTTTTTGAATTAACTTAATAATGGGGAGAGGAAGAGTGCAACTCAAGAGAATTGAAAACAAAATCAATCGACAAGTTACGTTTTCGAAACGACGATCTGGGTTGTTGAAGAAAGCTCATGAGATTTCTGTGCTTTGTGATGCTGAAGTTGGACTAATTGTTTTCTCCACTAAAGGCAAACTCTTTGAGTATTCTACTGATTCTTGGTACGTCAATTAACCTTTCTCACTGTGTTTCTTGCATACTAACTTTGTAATTACTAATACTTTTTAGTTTCTGTGTTTTTTGAACTATGCTCTATTCATTTTTCAGTTCTTGATCTTTACTTCTTTATTCTTCTTTCTTGATATTTGAATAGTTTCTAGCTCGTTTTTGTTTTTTTCCTCTCTTTTTCTACACCACGTTATTTTGACTTTTTAATTCTTTGCTTCTCACGTTTTGTCATCATTGTCTTTGTTAATCTTTTAGTTTTTATATTTTATGAACTTTGCTATTGCTCTAGAACGAAGCTACTTCATCTTTTTCTTCTTTGCTATATCAAAACGTCCTCTTTTACTACCTATGACATGCAATAAACGAATAAAACCTGATAAATTATTTTTTCCAGGGATCAAGTCTTGATATCCATTCTTCCTGGTTTTGTTCCTCAACAAAATGGTCTCCCCATATAATCAGACAGATCTTTTTGAAAACAAAATATGTGCAGATCTTTTCTTTATTTTTGTAGGATTTAGTAAAGGGAAGTGTAGAAAACGAAAAATGGACGTACGTATAACTACACAGAAGTCATTTCAGTTACTCCTATTACAGAAAGCAAGTGCACGTTTAGTCGGGACTAATCTGTGTTTATTTTTTAAAACTCAGTACTAACATCCAGTTCGATTTTTTTTCAAAAGCCTGATCTAAAGTCTTTAATAAGTCTAATATCAAATGTATACTTTTTGAAGCATAAACACTGACCAAGTACATTAAACTTTATCGACAGGAGGTACTCATATTGTCCTCAATGGTTCTGCCTTATACCCAACAGTTAATGATTTGTATATATTTTTACCAGGCGATATGGGGAAAGCTACAAGCCTTCTAGGATGAACATGTAATCCCAAATAGGACATGATTAAAAGATACTTGAACAAGTTAATTTCATGGAAATAGTAGTTCAACATCAAATCATATTTTTAAAACCTTAGCTGTTTGACGATATTTGTGGATATATGGGGGGAAGGGGGATAGAGAAGCTTACATATCAAATAAATATTTGTAACAATGTACAAAGGTAAAAAATGCATGCTAAATGCTCGTCTGTCTCAATCGAGATGTATTATTTTGTTTCAGCATGATATCATGTCATGCAAATTGATAACTCTTGTATTATTACATGAATTAAGTGCAAGATGTAAATAATTTGTAACTTTTTTTTTTTTTGGAGAACTTAAATCCTTTTTAACATAACAAGGGATCCTGTAGAACCTCTCAATACTTAATACTAAGATATTGTAGAAGTGTAGCATTAGGTATGTATTAAAACAATTTTGGGATAAATCTAAATAGTGAATAATCCATTCATTTAGTACAGACTACAGTACTTATAGTTTCAGTCGGATGATTCTTGATTTATGTAATCTATTTCCTTGATTCACATTCTACGTTTAACATAACAACACCACACCCCCCCCCCCCCCAAAAAAAAAAAAAAGAAAAACAAAACAAAACATTCCTCCTTTGTCCTCTCTTCTTTCATCTTTCCCTCTCTTTTCTTGAAAACCTAGGACAGATCTCTGTGGATTTAAAAGTACTAGGAATAATAAAGAAAAATGGGGGGGTACTTGACAAGAAACTTACGGAGTACTCCACTGCTCTAAAATATGGCAACTGACGGCCAATCTATGGCCCATAGGCCATATCATATATACTAGTTTTGCCGCTCTTTCATACTAATATATGAACTCCCATGGTCATTTCATGACCACAATCATCGAAAACCTACTGCTCCATTATTCAAGGTTGAAGATTCTTTTTCTTAGCTAACATACTGGAGAACATCGCGTTTCTGTAGGTAATACCTGTTAGAAAATAATTTAGGTACGGAGGAGTGCTCTCAAATCACTCAAAATCTCTTGAAGACAAATAGAGGAAGTAGTTCTTCTTAACTTCACTCTATTGCTTACAATCTCTCTTTCTTGAAGACAAGTGAAGAAACAATTCTTTCTTAATCTCACTCAACTTGCTCTTACTCAAATGGCTAGAACTATATGACAATTTATGCGTAAATAACACAATGTATCTACCTAGTGTGGACATGTATCTTCTTAATTTTGTCCACACTTTACTTCTACCAAAATATATAAACATATTTATACTCTAATGCATCTAATCTATTAGTTCATACTAGAAATAATTAATTCTACTAGTTCATACTAGAAATAATTAATAGGATGATGTGAACAAGTTTAATATTTCAACACCCTCCCTTAAACTTGATTCACATTTTCTCAAAATATGATTTCAACATCTTCTTCCTCCTGGAGTGAAAATAGCAAAGTTACGTATTTTTTTTTTATTTTCTGCAAAATTTGCTTGTTCTCAAGTGGTTGTTTTTTTTGTTGCATTTTCTTCTTGAAGCAAAACTTCTCCATGTGGCCATTCTTTTTGTAATATCTACATTTCAAAGGTGGTGGAATCTTTCCTTTATACCAATAATCAGTTTCATTGTGGTTATCTCTCTTGCAGTGATTGCAAAAAAGATTGAACTACATCTTTCATTTTGTAGCCTTCGCCCTTTTCTTTAAATTTCTTGCGAATTCAAAGAGCTTCGCTTGATCACAGCCTTGGCTTGCAAAGCTAGCTCAAGACCATCTTCGTTATGTGATTTCATCATTCTTCTTTGTTCTTGTGCTTCAAGAACACTAACCAATTCTGCAATAGTCTTCTTTGTAATACTCTAGAATCCTCAAGGGAAGAGATTTTCGATACAAATTTTTCAGGCAAACTCATAAGGACTTTCTCAACAATCCTTTTCTCAGGAAGATCTTCTCCTAAGATTCGGATTTGATTCACAAGTTTCATCAACTTGTCTGAGAATTGTTTCACACTCTCAGTCTCTTCTATCATTAAGTTCTCAAGTTGCCTTTTTAAAGTAATAATCTTCATATTTCTGATCCTTTTTGACCCTTGATATTCTATCTGTAACTTCTCCCATATTTTTTTAGGAGTAGAGCAAGACATAATCTTCACAAAAATTTCTTCGGATACAGCAGTATGTAGATGTGTCAAAGCTTTGGCCCGTTTCTTGTTCTCAGCTCTTAAATTCTGGAGTTGAGC
The DNA here is from genome assembly GCA_037355625.1 of Petunia x hybrida. Taxonomy (NCBI): domain Eukaryota; kingdom Viridiplantae; phylum Streptophyta; class Magnoliopsida; order Solanales; family Solanaceae; genus Petunia; species Petunia x hybrida. The sequence continues at coordinate 602,582 of JBBBVM010000404.1, read as the reverse complement.
AATAGTCGGATCCTCAGGCAACTCAAGTAGGTCTCTTTCTGACTCGGTCACTTCCCACGGATCTGCAGCTTGGAGTAAATCTTTCGTCTTCACTCCCCACATATGGTTGTTTAAATATTAGAAATTAATTTAGGTAAGGAGGAGTATTCTCTAATCACTCAAAATCTCTTGAAGACAAATTGAGGAAGTAGTTTTTTTTTAACTTCACTCTATTGCTTACAATCCCTCTTTTTTGAAGACAAGTGAGGAAATAGTTCTTTCTTAATTCTCATTCAATTTGCTCTTACTCAAATGACTAGAACTACATGGCTATTTATAGGTAAATAGCACAATATAATGTATCTATCTACCTAGTATTGACATGTATTTTCTTAATTTTGTCCACACTTTACTTCTTCCAAAATACATAAATATATTTATATTCTAATGCATATATCTTCCTAAGGCATATAATCTATTAGTTTATGCTTGAAATAATTAATTCTACCAGTTCATACTAGAAATAATTACTAATAGATTAATGTAAACAAGTTTAATATTTCAACAATATCTATGGATATGTGTATGATATAAAGAATCACTAGAATGGTGGTGAATCATGTTTGGATGTATGAGAGTTGTGGCTTGTTAAAGGTGTTTGGCTGATGACAACATTGTCGGAGAATTTAGTATGGGTAAAGACAACATTGTCGGAGAACTGATTGTTAGGAACCTTGTTACATAAACTGTTTGGTTTTGTCAATAAAAATTTCCTAGATTATTCCATTCCTTTATTCTCACCTTTTGCTTTGAACTAATGAGCAAATGTGGCAATGTGGTATATCTTTTACTGATCAGAATTTCAAATATTGATGGTCTTATTTCATTATTAACCCCGCTCTTCTCCTCAGCATGGAAAGGATTCTTGAAAGGTATGAAAGATACTCATATGCTGAGAGGCAGCTTAGTGGCGCCACTGATAATGATACTCCGGTATATGCCAATAATCTTGACAAATTGTCTGAATATGTAATTCATTTCCTAGAAGACAAAGTTGTCAAATTTTGGGAGAAATTACTTTTGTGCAGGGGAGCTGGACTCTGGAACATGCTAAGCTTAAGGCCAGGCTTGAAGTTTTGCAAAGAAACCAAAAGTATACAATTTCCACAGTGATATATCAATTCTCCACTAGAAAATTATTGTACTTATTCCCGTGTTGATTATTTAATAGGCATTATGCGGGAGAAGACTTGGATTCCTTAAGCATGAAAGAGCTTCAAAATTTGGAGCAGCAGCTCGATTCTGCTCTTAAACAGATTCGATCAAGAAAGGTAGATAAGCTCAGCAATAATTCATATAATTGCTCTATATATCTGGATTTGTTTCTTTAACCGTTTGAACTGAGGACTGTTTTCTTGTAGAACCAATTGATGCATGAGTCTATTTCTGAGCTGCAAAAGAAGGTGAGAAACTTATCCTTTTAAGAGAGTAAGTTTAGTAATCTCTTTGAAAAGCTGTACTTGGTAATTTTATCAACAAACACGTTATAGAAGTGAACATCGTTGGTTAATTGCAAGTGTCACTAGCTCATATTAGCTACTCATACTGTCAGTAGCTTCAGGCTAGTGTCATTAATAATGCAATTTTGAATATTATATCTTCTGTAATTTGTTTGATTTTTTTTGTTGCATGGGACAGGACAAGGCATTGCAAGAGCAAAACAACAAGCTCTCGAAGCAGGTAGTAATTTTCTTAAAAATGTCTAGATATCTTACTCCAATATTCCAATTTGGAAGGGAACTTATAACTTATTGAAATATTGCTTGAACAGGTGAAGGAAAGGGAGAAAGAGCTAGCCCAGCAGAGTCAGTGGGAACCACAGAGTCACGATCTCAACTCATCTTCATTCGTTTTGTCACAGCCCTTGAACTCTCTTCACCTTGGGTATATATACCTTGCCTCCTTTATCTTTTAAATTTTATTATATATGGAAGGAGCAGAAAATCATATGGACAGCTTAGCCATTTATAAATTCAGTACAAGTTAACAATTGAGATCACTTAGGCATTTGATTGAATTGTGAAAAATGTAGGGAAGCATACCCTAGTGCAGGAGACAATGGAGAAGTTGAAGGGTCTTCAAGGCAGCAACCACCAAACACTGTGATGCCCCCATGGATGCTTCGCCATCTCAATGGCTAATTAAAACTAATTAGCTATAATTAGGGTGATTATGCAAGCGGTCAGTATTATGCTATGTTTTGGTCTAAGAATTAGGCTGATGTACATATACAATATCATGTGATCAAACAAACACAACTCTTATATCTAATTTATTGTGTATATACATGGCTGCTGTATGACAATATTATGCAAAATATAAGGTAGTAGTAATTGTACTTCCTCACCTTGAATATTTAGGCTTTTAACTTAATTAATACTCCCTCCGTCCCAATTTGTTTGTCGTAGTTTGACTTGACACAAAGTTTAATAAAGTAAGGAAGACTTTTGAAACTTGTGGTCTAAAATAAGCCATGAATATTTATGTGGTTATAAATGAGTCAAAAAGTAACTTTTTGAGTTGAATTATTGCCAAATTTAGAC